>JASDQU010372206.1:25282-50906 GCA_032191745.1 Picea mariana | reverse complement strand
TCTAGAAGCGGAAGCTTCTATTAGGTCTTCTTACATCCGCCTTATTCTATTTTATTGAAAGGTCTTATTAATATTGACCTTTATTACATTCGAATACATTGATCTACCTATGTGCGGGTTAGGACCTTAACACCATCTCTCTTCAAATGTAAACATACAACTCTATTATGGAAATAGTTTTATATATTTCAATCATAAGGAAATTTTGTTGCAAATAGTTTTCCTATCCATTCTCCTCCCGACTCTTGGAATCGATTCACCAGAACCCTTAAGAAAACTTTGGGCCTTTTTGCACCTTGGCTCAAATACTCATTGGACCAAATTCTCCCCTCAACAAGATACAAGTCGATATTGTTTCTTTCTCTTGGACTTTACATGTACCAACTTTTCTGGATTACAAGCTTACTTTGGACTGCCACATTGGTAACTCCAAGAAACCTCTAGAACATTACACTCTTTGTCTCAACAAAACCATTAGAATTATAAATCCCCTCACACAATCCTGCCCTAACACTATCCCTTTTTTCCCTCACTGGTGCTTTTCTTCCCCATTTGAATTTTTCAATTGGCCCACCTCATCATTATGGGATTTGGGAATTAGTTTTGTAGTGGGCATATCTTGGAAAGATGCAATGGTTCTTCTTATAACTATTGTTGGATTCAATACCAAGACACCAGTTGGTCCAGACCAAGGTCACTCTGGCAGGAAGGGTGGGAAATCTCCACCAAACAGAGGTAATTTTTGGGTTATCATCATCATGTGGCATACCCTTGAGCGATCTAGATCAGAGGCTCTTTTTACCACAATGGATCCATCTTGGTCTGAAATCAAAATAATCCTAAGAAGGCATGAGGATATGGCAGAGGGAAGTAGATTGAGTTACACCCAAGTTGACAGAAAGGTGAATCAAGTAGACAACAAGGTAAATGGGAATGAACAAAACATTTTGGCGTTACTCCATCGAGTGGAAGACTTAGAGCAAGAAAAACATGAGACGATAAAACTAAAGCAAGATGTAGGTAAACTTATGCAGTGAGTGGAGGATTTGGAATGTGAATGCCACTAGTTGAGAATTGATGCTTTGCCACAACATTCAAATACAAGTTCCAATTCACAGCAGATAGCAGAATTACCATCAGAAGAACAAGCTGAGACTCTGGGAGATTGAGACATTGCACCTATGGAGATCAAAGACCAAGAATCAAACAATGGTGAAATAAAGACAACACCAGATAATGAATCTGTAGTATAATCATATAGTTTCATTGTATTTTATTTTTTGAACAGTTTATAAAAGTTTACAACAATTATATTGTCTAAATGTATGAGGAGATAATTAATTTTTTTAGAACAATTTCACAACACCAGACTCATTATATACAGAGTCAACTTTTGTAACTATCTATTATATCATTTTGCTTCAACTCAACTTTTTTAATATATAAAATCCTCTTTTGTCTCTCAAAAAAATTAAAAGATATCACATATTTCATAATCAATTTATATTTAAAAAAACATAATAAATAATTAAAAAACAATCAATTATACACAATCCAAATCCAAATAGCAATAGTGTGTGAAATAATATTTAAATGTTACCCAAGGGGATGATGAACATAATGCAACCCTAGAAATAGTTCTCATAACATTGAGGTGGTAGGGTTTGGTAAGTAACCTTATACATTTGCAAGGTAATGTGTAATGTTTCAAACAAAATTTACATGGATAGATAACTTTTGCCTATAGAAATATTGAACCTTCCCTTTAATACAACTTGTTTTTTATTTTTCGTTTCATTAATACAATTTAACTTCTCTTTATTCGATTTCACTTTTTTATGTGTATCTCTACATTATTTGATTTCACTTTTTTTTATTTGTATCCCTACAAAACTAAGTATGAAACATAAAGCAATAGATTTAGAAGGAACCCTTGCATGGTATTCTGTATTTTTTTAGTTTGTAATCAAATTTCCAATTCATTGATAAGGGTATCACTACTTTGTTTGGTTCCCTACAGTAGCCATGTTCATAATTAGGTCTCAATCATATGTTCTTGTGTTCATCATGTGGCATTATCAATTCATTTGGCCTGTAACACATTCCTTAAAGATATTTGTTACACTAATTTTACATTTTAATTATGAAAACTTTATTTATTTTGAAAAACCAAATTATTTTTAATATAAAAGTTTAAATTGTAAATTAAATATTGTTAAATGATAATGTATATATTGGAAGATTGTTGTAACTATACATATATTATGTACACCTTTCACTTTATTATATAAGATTATAAAATTGTGAATTTGTAATTTTGTATATTAAAATTTGAAAGTTAAATAAAAGTTTGAAAATTAAATAAAAGTTTGAAAGTTAAATAATTATTAATGAAAAACTTCTTATTGTGATTTTTTAATAATTAGAAAAACAAACATTAAATGTCATAAACTTGGTTTAATTACATTTTAAATTATAAAACCTATTTTGTATACTTTCATAAATATAATAAAAATTTAAAGATTTTTTTTACGATAAACTTCCTTTGATTATTAAATAAAACCTTATTTATATTACTTAAAATTAAAAAAAAAAAAACTTTGTACACTATCATCTTTCATAAAAACTAATAAAAATTCAAAAGTAAATTGAATTATGCCAAAACACTCAAAAACATATTGCTAATAAAACATATAGCAAAGTAACAAAGTTCAAAATTCCATAAAAACTAACAAAAACTCAAAAGTGAATTGAGTTAATGCCAAAACACTCAAAAACATATTGCTATGCAAAGTAACAAAGTCCAAAATGCCATAAAGCATACAACTTGATACATAAACACTACACGACACTGCCAACTATTAGTAGGGGCTCATCATGGCCATCCAAAGTCAAGCTACATCCATGGTGTGGGAGGCTCCTTATTCAATTTCTCTTATCCATCATTGCTAATGAAGGGAGGCTTTGGATATGCTATGATTGCAAAACCAAAAAAAATTAAAAATTATAAAAATACTTGTTTTTATACTTTTATAAGTGTGATAAAATCATAAAAATTTTAAAAATATAAAATCATTATTTATTTTTAACAAACATTAACTTTATAGTTTTTTCTTCTTAATGCAAATAATTAACTTATATTAATCATCTATTAAGTTTCGTTCACTTAGTTTTATCACATTCACAGTGATGTTGTTTTCTATTAAGTCATATGGTGTATATTGATGCAAAGCTAACCCTGACAATGTATAAAGTTACTTTATAGTTTTTTCTTCTTCATGCAAATAATTAACTTATATTAATCATTTATTAAGTTTCGTTCACTTAGTTTTATCATATTCACAGTGATGTTGTTTTCTATTAAGTCATATGGTGTATATTGATGCAAAGAATGCAAATAATTAACTTATATTAATCATCTATTAAGTTTCATTCACTTGGTTTTATCATATTCATAGTGATGTTGTTTTCTATTAAGTCATATGGTATATATTGATGCAAAGATAACCCTGACAATGCATAAAGGTAGGTTGAATCCTTGTGTGGTAATGAGGAGTCTAATCTCGTTACTAATGCATGCTTCCTAGGCGTCACTTCATTTTTGTAATGAGGAGTCTAAGCTAATTACTAATGCATGCTTCATATTTACAAGAGTTAATTACCCAAATTTGAATTTCATATTCCTACAATTACCAATGAAAGGGTGTACGAGGAAAGGCTATATGTTTTTGTCTCACACAATTATTGGAATGCTAAATATTTTTTATAAAATATTCATGTTGTAAATTGAAAAACAATTTATTTTTTATATTCTTTATGTGAGGTCATGTATTTGAATACATCACCAAAGATCATCAATTGTTGGTTTCACTTTAAATCTTAATATTTAAATTTAAGTTAATGAAAGGAAAATATAAGTTAAGGTAACTATCAACATATTAATAGTTAATTAAAATTTTAAATTAAAATTTTAAAGGGAATATTTATTAGTAAAATTTATATTAAATTTCCCCCTTACCCCTTGGGGATGGGAAAAATATGCATCACTTGAGGGAGCCCAAAATGAGGGCAGATGGAGATCTATAGATCTCCCCTAGTGGGGGCCAGAAAAAATCTAGGGTGGAGAAAATTGGCACTCCCTAAGAAGGAATGATTTGTGAGGGAAAATTTCACCTCTTCACAATGTGGAGGTGGGGTGATTTTATTTTTTTGTTGTTTAAAAAATTCTAAAATAAGAAAAAAATGAAATGTTTTCATGTAAATTTAATGAAAAATAAATCCACTAAAAAAAATTCAAAAAGGAACCCAAAAAGTCAACATGATGATAATTAATAGACAAGGAAACCACATAGGGGATTCTAAGATACAAAAAATATCCATTAAGGAAAAGTTGGGCCCTTGAAATACTCATCAATAGGTTTTACCAAGCCATCCTCTACCCTATGATCAATACACAAGTTTTTTGCACAAAAATGGATCTCTAGTCCACAAGAGACAAATGTAGATGAGCTTCTACAACCCAAGGATAGCACACCATAGATAAACTAGGAAAGGGGGGGATCACATTTTGCCTTATCAACCCTTATGTGCACCCATAAACAAATATGATGATGTTGGGAACCTTGAAAATGCATCTCTAACTACTCAAGTGGACCAAATCACTCACACATGTCGAGGTTGATCCAAGGTAGAAAGAGTATGTCTAGTTGAAGAACCTAAAAAGGGATGATCAAGGTCAAATAATGATCTATGAAAAGAAAGCAAGTAGACCTTTCTTAGGCATTAGACATCAAATGGGGAAAACACATTCACACACATAGGCCTAGAAAATGGGGTTAAATAAGGAAGGACCAATAAAACATAGTAAATTGTCATGGAAAATCAGAGGACTCATGTCATCTTAAGGTGGCAAGTGAATGTAAGTATAAAAAGTGAATTTAATACACTACATATTTCCCCCATGGTAAGATATGTTGTCCATGAAGAGGAGAGCATCAAGGTTCGATGCATAAGAGCAATTGGGAAGCAAGGAAAAATAAGGAAAAGAGAAAATAAGGTGAGAAATGATAGAAAGAACAATGATGCTTAAGGGAAACAATTCCATAGGTCAGGTGTGGAATATATGAGCGCCCCAACATAGGGAGGGAAATATATTACATGGTAAGATAAATTCCATCATTGAGGTCCTCTCACTCAAACATTGAAAACATCATGGAGAACCACAAGATCCATATGTGGGGAGATGATAGCAAACATTGCATACAAAGGGAAAGCAATGTCAACATGTAATCATGCATAATAGATAGATAATGTTAGGGAAATGGGATAAACAAGATAAGTTACAAGAGAATGGAAGAGAAACTAACATAAGTCTCCATGAAGTTGCAAAAGCATGAAGTTGTGAAAGTGTGCTAGGGTCCATCATAAAAGGAACAACATATAATCTATAAAAGAATGAAGCTACAAGGGTATGTCAAGGTTATTAATAAGAAAATTTAATAGTATGGGTATCAAATAATGATTACGGTACAAGATAATGTAAGTCCATCTACTCTCAAAAAATAACAACTATACTATGAAAACTAGAGAGAAGTCTAACTACCATGGGTGGTAGGAGTGGGAAGGACCATAGTTAATCCCAAAGGAAAATTTGAGGAAAAATCCTTTGCATGGGGACTATGAAGAGCCACAAATATTCAAGATGAAACCCTTGATTTATTCCAATGTATGAGGATCGTTAATGAAAGGAACTATAGCATACTAATTTTTATTGGATATTAGGAATTGGTCATTAAATAAATGTTCAAAATATTTGACACAAACAATAGTGTTCTATCAATAATATTCCAAAGAATCAAGCAAGAAGAGGCAAGATTTGAGGAGGTAGAGTTTTTTCATGTGGTTATATCACATAACTAACAAGCAGACACATTAGCTCATGATGCAAACATACTTGATTGCAGTACCCTTAAATTCAAAGATGAGATATCAAGCTTCCCAATTCCATCACCACATGGCAACAAGGAGTTTAAGTTTGAAAATTGGGGTATTATGTTAATCACCCTCTCTAGTCATAAGATAGTATGTTTAAGGATAAATTCATGCATGTTGAACACGTGGCATTCCAAACCTCATGTAAAGAACCTATATCGAGTTCGAGTATTGGGTCATGTATGTGTTGAACCCATATGAACATGTTACATTCAATTTGTAAAATTAATTAATCACATCAACTCATCATCTTGGACACAGGTGGGATTATGGCTTTGGTATGTGATGAATTTATATTTGCAGTGCTTTAGTGGGTTGTCTTTCAAATGTAATTGGGATTATTTCATGGCTCAAAATTTCCCCTTATTCCTCTAAATATTTTCAACTCAGGACTCTAGTTGGTTCATGTATTTGAATCAGGTAATTCACTGAGTTTGAGTGAGAGTTGTTTATCTAAAACAAGAGGATTAGTGGTCCAAAGGCATGCAATAGTGATGGGGTAAAATGCATACCTGAAGGGACTCTGCTTATGAGTTGAGTTCTCTTGAGAAGGAATAATGGATGGTGTGGTGGTCTGTCATATTTTTTTCTCTTAATATACATGACTGAGAATTTCTTGGTGCTCAAATGGTATTGCTGTGAATTCTAGGTAAGGGTGCATCACTTTGTTCCTAGTAATTTTGAGCTTAAATTTTGTGATAATTTATTAAGTTTGAGAGTGGAAGGAGGAAAGATTGAATAACTTATGGGTTTAACCTGGAAATTCCAATGACACATAGGCAATTTGGTCACTATCCAATATGTGAGATAGATTAAATTCGACGGGTGCTCAAATTCCATGAGGTGCATATTACAAGGAATAAAGTTGCAATCTCCTATGTTGTAGAAGTGCAGGCATACGAGTCAAAAAAATATGGTGAAGTTGTTTTGTTGGTGGAAACCTTGCATCAACAAAGATATCAAATAATTGAGTTACAAGCTAAGTGTGATACCCTCAAATAAATAGTTTCTAGTATAGCTAGCATTCACACTAGGGAATTCTCCATGGCTAGGTTATCTATTGGCTCTCTAGGCTCCAAAAGGGATGGGATAGTTCAACAACAACCAAAAAATGTAGAGATGGAGCTTGTGGATCAGAATCTGGCCAACAATAAACTGAAACAAGATGAAGCACATGGATAGAGAGGTATTACATTCAGTTATGTATCATGTTTTTTAAAGTTTGTTTATTACTAGGTGTTTTTTTCAAGATATATATGTGTGTGTGTGTGTGTGTGTGTGTGTGTGTGTGTGTGTGTGTGTGTGTGTGTGTGTGTGTGTGNAGGAGCATATTTTTGAGAAAATTCATGTAGACATAGACTACCAGGCTTAAGTACTAAACTTACTCATGAAATTTTTTCTAGACAAGTATATTATATGTATTTTCATGTTGAACAGTGTAGTTGCAACACTTTTATAACAAAAAAATATATGTTTTAGTTGTGTGTGTGTGTGTGTGTGTGTGTGAGAGAGAGAGAGAGAGAGAGTTGGCACCATGCCGAAGGGGAAAGAAGAACAATCGTGGGAAAGAAAGCGTGCAGAAAACCAAAGTAACAACTGGAAAAAGAATAGCACGTGCACATGCAAGAAAGCGTGCACAAAGGAAAGTGACAGCTGCAAGAAGAACAACACGTGCATGGGAGAAAGACCTAACATAAGAAGGGTTAGGGTTTTTGTAATATTCTGTAAAAGGCTGAAGAGCCCAAAATGTATAAATATAGATACGAAAGTATCATAGAGCGTGGGTAGTTGGTAGTTGGTTGTTGTTAGTGCTATTATTGTTGTTGAGGGTTAGGCTTTGGAGTTAAGTTTTGGAGACTGTAACCACGAGGAGCATAGGCGATATGTAATGTTTTTAGCTGTATGAACCGATTTTTTAAGCTGTTGAGCAAAGGAGACACGAGGGAAGGTAGATCTGAGGATTAGACCGCAAGATGTGGAGCCTGGTACGATCTAGTTCCCCTCACATAGATCTTACCCGATTTTGTGGAGAATTGTAAGTGTGTGGCGCCAGGAATGTAGAAATGCCATAATAAAAGAGCCAAGAGCCAAATCTTTGTGGATGTATCCCAGGGGGGGTGAACCATGGTAATACTCATGTAATATGTTGAATGTATGCATGTCTCTTCTTTCTTTCAACAATTAATGGTTAAGCTTGATGAATGAGTTAGTACATTGTTATGAATATGTTTATACTCTGCTGGAATTGAACTATGAAATATATGTATGCGACTTCAAGGGATGAGTAGTTTACCTTACAGCTCACGGTACTTGGCTTTAATCAAGAAACCCCTATCCCCTATTATATCCTAGGTTGTAAACATCTGAGTCTTACAGTCACCCATTTAAAGCTATCTCGGATGAGACTGCGCAGTACCTTCCAGGTGTTGTGTTGCCTTCTGGATTACCAGGAGGGTTGATAGTTTTAGAGGCTTTGTTGGAACCCCAAATGACATGAACCCTGGGTCAATAACTCAGACAACCCGAGAAGGGAAATAGTAAGCCAACAAATGGTTATGTTGTCATGTTAAGAGGAACAAGAGAGGACTGAGTAGATGAGATAGAATGAATAAGAACCGAAGGAGTGGAACAGAAGAGAAATGAGTCGTTAGAAGCGATGTTGAGACCTTCTAACCCCACGAGAGAAGAAATCGAGGGTTGGTTAAGAACTAAAGAGCTAGAGTTTGCACAAAAAGACAATAGAAACCCCAGGATCACACCGCATAAATACCTGGATAAATACGTATTTATGGATTTACACGAAGTATTTTTCTGTGATTTTCCGCATCTACTACAGGAGTGGATCTTAAGGTTAAAGGATAACTGCGTGACAAACTGGATTCGACAGCTAGATTGGACTCCAGTATAGATATAATAGCTGTAGAAGGTGAGCAACAAATTCACCCACGCAGTCGACTTTTGGCTTGACAGTATTGTGGCAGGCTTTATCATAGAATTTACGGTAGATACAACAAAGTCATACATCGCAGTCAAGCAATAGTTCCTACGAGGACCCAGAGGAAGGTACATTCAATCACTGTATACTTTTATCAAGGTATTGTTATATAACAAAGGTGTAATGACGATGGAATCAGATAGCTAGACTTCCCTGTGTGCATGGGGGAAGGGGGGAAGAACTGACAGAGAGAGGAGGAATAGAAGGAGGGAAGGATAAAGAAAAGAAAGAGGAGGAACCCTTGGACCCAATCTTGATGGATGACGACTAGCTTAAGTGGATCTTGGCGTCATCAGGAATGACACATAGCAGAGCACCATACCAATATAAGGTGAATACCAAGAAGAGAGTTGTAGCCGAGAGGGAGGTCTTGGCAAGCGACGAGGAAGAGGTAGAGGATCTCCAAGCTGCGAAGCAGATTGAGGAAATCATGCGCACCACGTATGAGAGGAAAACAAGAGGCCCAAGAACAGGAGGAGAAGGCAGCCATCTCTTTCATATTAATGTCAGTGTGGAACCCATAAACCCATGTGCGACCAATACACCAAAGAGAACACCATTGTTTAGACAACCAAAGTTCGGAGGAAGTCTGATAGCAAGAAGTACATATACACAAGGAGCAACAACTGGAGGAGCCAGTTCAGACAACCTTAGTCAAGTATCTACACCGCACAGAGGAGGGAGTAGCTCAGTATTTAGAATGGCAGGACACGATCCTACTATCAGATTACCTGAGTTTCTAGGAGAAGCAGCAGAAGACCTTGAGAAGAATCTGTTCATTTGCGCAAAGATTTGGGAGGCAAAGCAGATCACTGATGAAGATACCAAACTCACGTAGCTAGTGATAATGCGAAGATACTAAGCACTAGACTGGTACATGAGTCTAGACATGAATAATGTTCCCAGAATGACAAGGACACTGGACGACATTAAGAAAATATTGGTAAATGAGTTCTAGAAGTTGAGCTCCGAGGATCAATACATGAATGAGATGATTGAAATAATACAGAAACCAGGAGAATCGGTATGGGAGATTGATCAAATATTCAAGCAATTAAAAGGAAAGTTAAAATATGTTATGACCGATATGCAACATTGGCACTTGTTTGTCAACTCACTACTCCCACACTTAAAATATCCATTACAACAACAAAAGTTTCAGATACAGGCAGAGGCTCTGCAGACAGCCTTGCAATTGGAAGAGAATCAATACTAGCAGATGGACCCGACTATCGAAGAACTGAAGGAGGATCTGAAGAACTTAACATTTCAGTTGAACCAGAATAAGAACAAGGAAAAACGATAAGTCATTTGGTGCACTACCTACAGGATAGAAGGACACCATAAGAATGAATGCCCAACATTCATATAGTATATGGTGACAGGGATGCCAAACCCACTACCACAAGGAGGATTATGGTGCGAAATATGCAAGAAACTGGGTCACAACCCTTACCACTGCACGATGATGCAGAAATACCAAACAGTCTCAAAGAACTCATATTGCACCTTTTTCAAATCAGTCGGCCATGACGACAAAGATTGCAAAATTATGGAGCTGATGTGGGAAATAACATCAGAATCATACAGGGTACAGGAAAAAATGATGACTGGGAAAGCAGTACCATAGTTCACTCAAGCCCCAGACCTATACAACACCTCACAGCAGCAGTATAATATTGCGCCGCAGCCGTACAATAATGTGCAGCCACAGTACAACTCGACACAGCCCCAGTACAATACCATGCAGTATAATCAGGGACCACAGTATAACACGCTACGAGGTGATCACGCAACTTATAGAGGAGTAGGATGAGCCAGAGGAGGTTTCGAACGCGGTAAAGGACCATTTACATGTCACAATTGCCAGCAACCAGGACATTATGCATGGGAGTACCCACTGCCACCAGCGACTTGTATATATTGTTGCGCATTGGACCATGATATGGAGGAATGTACAACATTACTTGTAAATATCTAGGAAAAAAGGAATCAAAATAACCAAAATGTTCAGTGGATTTCAACCGAAGCAAGGGATGACAGACGAAACCTCAACATAGTCACTCGAGGAGGAACGAAAACAGGAAATGACGCAGTTCGACAGGAACCAACTTAGAACCAATGGGTAAAGAAGAACACTGGCCCCAAGAAGCAATTCGACATGCATAAGGAGAAGGAGATATTTACATAAGCCCGACAAGAATTCCAGAAGGAAAACATTGCGCCGATTGCAGAATAGAGCAAGGAAGCTCTGGAATATGAAATGTTGCCATCACTGGACCATACCAACATAATACAACCCAAGGAACAAGTAAGTACTATCAAAGACTTTTTGTAATCATGCATCAAAATGTTAAGTGATCCTTCATTTGTCAAAATATTGCAAAACATCCTAGAAAAATGTAGCAGCGAGACAGAACAGAAGCCAAAATTGAAAACTGTCAACCACCTACATACAAGAAGAAGAACAAGTAGGGAATTTAGACTAAATGCTAACATTGGGGATTTCAATATGGGAGATGTTATACTAGATCTATGATCTGAAGTGAATGTACTACCAAAAGCTACATGGAAATGCATGGGAGAACCTACACTGGGATACTCAACTGTTCAATTAAAGCTAGCAAATCAACATAGAGTCCTACCAATAGGTAAACTGAAAGGAGTGACGGTAGATCTGGATGGTGTGTGCACTAAGGCAGACTTTGAAGTCATTGAAATAGTAGACGACACAACACCTTACCCGACGCTACTTGGTCTAGATTGGGCGTTCGACAACCAGGCCATAATTAACTTAAAAACCACATTTGATTCGGGGGACTACAGGGTCTCGACCCATCAAAAAGCGAGAGGTCCATAGAACCCACTTGTTTAAATTTAGAAGAGATCAACCAGTTGTATAGAAAAACTACGTGCGATGAGGATTATATAAACCCAACTGCAGATGGGGTATTTAGTTGGCGGAGCATTACTTCATGTACAACAGACTCAGACACCGGGTTAGAAAACTGGTAGCAAAGACTACACGAAGTATCCACGAGAATGTGTGCCAGAAAATACCATGCAATAAGGTGGATTGGCACAAAAATCAGAGAACCACCCAATTTTCATGGGTTAAATGATTTGGAAACTTTCTTGACACAATATGAAGACGAAGTATTAGAAAAACAGAGATTGTTAGCACTAGATTTAGCATTAAAGGCTACACCCACAAGATGTTGGGGTGCACACAAAGAGACTATCACAGATTAGTACCAATGTAAGCGATTACCGCACATAAGGTTCGGTGCAGAACAGATAGGTAACAAACAACAGAAATATGACGAACTAGGCACACTAGAAGAACACTTGGAGGCGTGTCAAACGTTGTAGAAAATGACACCACTTGAGGAATGGTCTCACCACTTCATTCATACTTTAGAGGGCATACCAGCGAATTGGTATATGGACCAGGAAATGTGTAAAGGAACCAAGACATGGGCGACACTCCAACATAACTTTACAGTCACTTTCTCATTCGAGTATGAGAACCCCAACATAGATGTGGCCCTGAAACGGATCAGAGACGTCATATTCATTGAAGAACCAAAAGTAGAAGCTATCACAAAGGTACAACATCGAAATAAGCAAACAGTCAAGGATCTACTGTCATGCTACCACGTACAGGAGGAAGCACCAGATGAAGATGATCCGCGTGATATTCAGATCGAAGAAGTCGAAGGAGAGAGAGATGTGGAAGGACCACCCTTAGATTCAGAGGTCATCTCTGCGCCAATCAAGATAAATAAGGTTAACATAGGGACCGCCAAGTAGCCCAAAATGGTCAGCATTGGAGATTACTGGGACGAACAGACACTAGAAAGCATCACAGAATTGTTGCATGAATACAACGCCTTTTTCCCACAACCTTTATAGAGATGAAAGACATAGTCGGAGAATTAGGAGAAATGAAGATACCACTCAGAACTGATGCGAGACCCATTAAAAAATGACCATATAGATTGAACCCCATATATAAACATAAAGTTAAAGATGAGATCGACAAGATGCTTGAGGCCAACATCATCGAGCCAGTTGAAGAATCAAAATGGATAAGCCCGATGGTAGTTCAGGACAAGAAATAGGGAAGAGGGATCGGGATATGCATCGACTTGAGGAAGTTGAACGATGCATGCCTACATGACCCATTCCCCACACCGTTCATGGACAAAGTACTCGAGAACGTAGGAGGCCATGAAGCCTACTCATTCACTGATGGATTCTCAGGATCCATTAGATTAAGATAGAACAGGAGAATAGACACAAGACCATGTTCGCGACAGAATGGGGATCTTATTAGTATACAGTCATGCCGTTCGGACTGAAGAATGCACCTGCGATATTTTCTAGAGTGATCATTGTAGCATTTAATGAATTCATCCATCAATTCCTCGAAGTATACCTGGATGATTAGACAGTGTATAGATTACTAAAAAACCATGTGGAAGTTTTACGACTGATGTTAAAACGATGCAGACAGTGCCATATATCATTGAATATCAAGAAATGGATATTTGGAACACCATTTAGGATACTATTGGGACACATAGTATGAAAACAGGGTTTGCTAGTGGATTCGACCAAAATCGTAGTCATTGTTAACCTACCAGCACAAAAAACAGTCTGCCAACTAAGAGAAATGCTATGAAATACGAGATATTATGGGAAATTCATCAAAGGCTATGCGCAGATTACAACGCTAATGGAAAAACTGTTAAGGAAGGATACAAAGTGTCAATGGAACGATGAGTGTCAGCATGATCTGGATACCCTAAAGGAAAATATGATCACCGCACCAATATTGGTATTTCCATATTGGGAGAAGACATTCCATGTACATGTAGATGCATCAACGATAGCACTTGGAGCTATCTTGGCATAACCAGGAGAAGAAGACTTGGGTCACGCAATAGCATTCACGAGCAGAAAATTATCAGACTCGGAACAGAATTATAACACGACAGAAAGAGAAGGCCTAGCTATGGTTTATGCACTACAGAAATACAGACATTACCTATTGGGTAAACACTTTAAGATGTTTACATATCACTCAGCCCTAAAATACCTAGTCAACAAGCTAATGTTGGGGGGGAGGATCTGTCAATGGTTATTGTTATTTCAAGAATTCGAATTTGAGGTAATAGTTAAACCAGGAAAACTGAATGTAGGACCTGACCACCTATCGAGGGTCATAAATGGAGAGGAACCAATGAATTTAGAAGACAACTTTCCAGATGCACAACTATTCTCAGTACATATTACTGACGATTACTTCACAGAGATCATCTAGTACTTGAACACAGGTACTACACCACAAGAATATACCACTGCACAGAAGAAGAACCTGGTAGTTCGCGCAGCCAACTATCAATTGATCGCAGGACATATATACAAGATGGGCACAGATAGCATCTTACGAAGATACGTACTAGACCACAAACGACCAAGAATTTTAGCAGAAGCCCACGAGGGAATAGCAGGAGGGAATTATGCAAGAAAATCTACCATGCAGAAGGTACTACATGCAAGATTATTGTGGCCAACGATCCACAGAGATTCGAAAGAGTACTGTCAGCAATGTGATGTTTGTCAAAGGGTAGGCAAACCCAACAGAACAGACGAGATGCCACTACGACCACAAGTGACACTTCAAGCATTCAAAAAATGGGTGATAAACTTTGTGGGACCCATTAACCCACCAGCCAAAAGAACAGGGTCGAGATATATTATCACTGCAACGGAATACCTAACAAGATGGGCGAAATCCGCACCAGTAAAATATTGTAGCGCAGAGACAACTACACACTTTCTGTTTGAACAGGTAATTACTAGATTTGGGTGCCCAAGAATTTTGATGAGTAACCAAGGAACACACTTCATAAACAGCACCATCTGAGTGATGCTCGAAGAGTTGGAAGTTCATCACCAAAAAAGCACACCGTATCATCCACAGGAAAATGGCACGGTAGAAGCCTTCAAAAAAATTCTAGAGAATGCCTTGACAAAGATATGTAACGTCAACAGGGACGATTGGGACCTCAAGGTACCAACAATGTTATGGGCATATAGAACCACATGCAAAAACTTGATAGGCCACACACCATTCAAACTAGTCTATGTTCAAGAAGCAATAGTGCCATTAGAATTTTTAATAACCAGTCTACGTGTAGCAGCTATCACACACATGACAGAACGAGGTGCAGTACAGGAAAGACTGAATCATTTACTGTCGATGGAGGAAGACCAAATCTTGGCAGGATTCCACCAACAAGTATGGAAAGCAAGAGAAAAATCTTGGCACAGCTGCCACATCAAGAGGAAGACATTCAAGGAAGGAGATATAGTATTGCTCTATGATAGTAAATCATTGCAGCACCTAGGAAAGCTCTGAATGCATTGGCTAAGACCATATGAGGTAAAATTTGTCACGGAAGGAGGAGTTCTACAGTTAAGATATCTAGCAGGTGCATACCTCAGTGGAATGATCAATGGGAGTCGGCTGAATCTGTACAAGGACAGTCGACCACCCACCATGCAGTTAAAAAAAAACACGATGCATGAAACATGAAGCCAACAAGGGAAATGATAACAACCATATTGAAAAAGGAAACAAGCGGGAAAAGGAAATTTGGAAAAAGTAGGCTGACAGGACAACATAAGGCAGAGTTAAACTAAGGAAAGGACGGATGGGATGTCACATTAAACATGCCAAATGGAGACGACAAAGTAGGCGTAATGGCAAGTACGAAACCACCGTGGATGCATTGAACCCACAATTATGGTGCATTAATTGCATGATGGAGGAAGCATCCTCGACAAGCTTCATGACGAGCCCATACAATACACGAGCACAGAAGCAATTAGTCTATTCGCGAAAGGAGAACAGAAAAAGAGCAACAACAGCTAGAATGAACAGAGAGAAGCCACATATCTCACTGAAGCCATTCAAACTCAGCAAACATTCGACAGACACCATTATGGCACCACCGAAGCTCGCAGAACCACTCCAGATAGCCAGATCAACCAGGGTTCATACTAGGTCACGAGGACTACTGGAAGAAAACGAGCAGCAACCACCAGAGATTGTCCATATTGATGAAATCCTGACCCCAGAGGAAATCCCAGTAGAGTCCATACCAATACTAGAGGAGATTTTGCAACCACAAACAGAGGCCATGAAACAAGATACACCAACAGCGGTGCATGAGCCTCAGAACATAGAAGAAGAAACCCACCAGGAAATACCACTGGAACACATTGAAGAAATCGTGGAATTGAACAGAACGACATAGCATCTGGGAGCAGAGGAGCAGCCAAACGAGATGCAAGCACCCGTCTTAGGTCACCCATCCGAGGAGACCATTGGAATGACCTAGGCGTGGCTAGAGTGGATGACAGGAGAACAACCAGGAGTTGCTAGAACTTCGAGCCAACCAACATAGCAAGAGGACCAAGTTCAGATACCGAGCTCACCTCGAAAGAAATTGGCTACAGAGATTGTGCTACCTCGCATACCAGAGGGAGTACAGGTGGACCCACAACTATTGGGTCACGAAAAGAAGCTCAAGTATTCTGACCATGACGTAGCAGACGAAACCAAATATCCAGAGCTTTCACCACAGATCTTTATGCAAAAATTAGTTGTGAACCAACTCAGAGAAACCATCACTCAGCCACACCAGTGGGAAACTGGAGTGGATAGAACATGAATTCTAGGATTGTTGAAGATACCACACTTTGGCAGAGGCCAATATGCATCGGCATGCATCAAGAAACTGTTATCAGTTACGCATGGAGGGGATGTATGGCTGGATAAACCCGTCCCCATAACGGTCAAACTTGTCATGCAGATAACAGGCCTACCCATCGGGGGTATGGATCCTACACTAATTTTGGATGATAAGTTCAAGGAAAAAAAATTAGCATAAGAAATGAAGAAGAAATATGGCACCAACAGGGGAACAAGAGGCATTATAATCAAACAGATCAACAATGTCGTGATGCAATTGGGTGAAAATATCTTAGCCTGCAAACTGCTAAGAAAATGCCACAAAGAGGAAGTACTGGTAGGAGTCATTATTGTTGCAGCTCAGTGCATAGAAGGCACCTCCATGAGTTGGGTGCCATACCTATCAAATTTGTTGCAAGTAGACTACAAAGACATGTAGGACGTAGGTATAGAATTTCATTACTCACGGTTAATCACTCTCATAGCTTTCATGGGATGGCGAGAACCAGAACACGACATCTTTTGTACCACACCACAGCCAGGAGGAGCAAGATATCACGTCTTGAGATCCGTGCTACTAGCCAAGCATAAGAAGGAGAATGGAATCCTATTTGAAGCTTACCTATGGGAGATACATGAAGCCATCAACCAAGCATGGAGAATAACACTAGAGGCTGTCGCACAATACGGGGACATAACCAATTTCTGGGCTAGGCGACAAGCCATGTGGATACAACCGAGGCAAGATCCAGATAAATAATGGCTACAAATGCGCTACTACATCACTGGGGGAGATATCAACATGATCATCAACGAATGGCTTGATGAATGGAGGATTCCAACCATACCCAGAGAAGTACCAGGACGAACAGTAGAAGGAGGGGGCATGCAGGAGAAAACACAGCCTCCACAAATACCAATACCCAAGAAGCGAAGAACAGGCCAAACCAAGTCGACTCAGGTAGATGACAGCTCAGAGCAGCTAGGGACCTAGAAGGGGAGGACAAAAACCACTCAGTTGACCAATGGACAGCGAAAACCAGCTAAGGGAGCTTAGGAAACCGCATTGAACCCCATCACACAGGAACCCGGGGGAACTAAGAGACCAACGATATAGGAAGCAGGTGCGCGCAAGAAAACGAAGGCACAATGACCACCACTAGACTACACAATCATTAAGGAGGATGGAGAGATGATTGCTATAATGGTCCAAGACTGCCTCACAGAGGATTTTGATCATGTCGTGCACCACAGGGATAAACTGCAGAAGGAACTGATAGAAATGGGACAACTCCTTAAGAAATTAAGGGAAGCCCAGATCATGAGTAGCAGTAGAGGCATAGACCCATCGACCACACATACCACAGAAAGGGTGGAGGTAGAAGAACATGACCCAGTTCTTCCGATACCACACGCACATTCCATGGTCTATATAAAGCCTATCATGCTACAAATGGATAAAATTGTGGGACAGACACCACTGAAGGATTTGGATCATATCCAATTGGTCTTCATGACATGGATGCCATCAAGAGCATTATAAAAAATATAGGTTAATGTCGACCACGAGATTAAATCGTGAGAACATAAAAACTTAGTCGAGCTACAACAAGCAACAAAGAAGCGGGAAGCACTGGAAATAGTTTGTGCACATGCCAAATCTAAAAATCAAGAGGAGAAAGAAATTTTTGGGAAACTTACAACTACTGCACAAGGAAATGAATTCCCAGCTGTAGAAAAGATCGACCAGATTGCATAGGCAATTGATTAGTATCAGAAGGAGATCGAGACTCTCCAAGGACAGATTAGACCGACAACTCCACCAGTAGTGAAGAAGCAAAGGAAGCAGGAAGCAACAATGCAACTACAGGAGATAGAAAAATAGGTCAGCACGGTAGCCGACTTGCTGGATAAAGCAGCGCAACTTTGGACAAGGTTGGAAGAAGATCCATAGGTCCAACACTGGGACAAGGAGGAGGAGAGGATCAATGCAATGATTGAAGAACTCAAGCAGCGATAAAAGACCATATCAATTCTAGAATGGGTCAAGGGAACGCAAGAGTTGAAGAAGATACAGGCAAAACTTATCACTGCGCAAACACAAAAACATGAGTGTCAGGCTCAAATAGAACCATTGCAGGAACGGGTAGCAGAAGTACTTGCGAAGGTAGAAGAAGCCAAAAAACAAACAACACAGACTCAGCTAGAATGCACAGGACTGATGAATGAGGAAGTGATAGCTCATACAGTCGACACCATCAAGGAGAAAACCTCGCAGGCACTGACAAAAGTAGAAGAGTTGTAGAAATAGTTCTAGATGATCACCAAGGAGGTCGAGGAAGCACAGATAAATTAGGTGACTCAGTACGAGTCACATGTCAGTGTTGGGGGCCTGTTGGCACCAGTTCGAAGGGGAAAGAAGAACGATCGTGGGAAAGAAAGCGTGTAGAAAACCGAAGTAACAACTAGCAAAAGAACAGCACGCACGCATGCAAGAAAGCGTGCACAAAGGAAAGCGGCAGCTGGAGGAAGAACAACACGCGCATGGGAGAAAGACCTAACGTAAGAAGGGTTAGGGTTTTTGTAATATTCTGTAAAATGCTGAAGATCCCGAAATATATAAATATAGATACAAAAGTATCATAGGGGGTGGGTAGTTGGTAGTTGGTTGTTGTCAGTGCTATTATTGTTGTTGAGGGTTAGGCTTTGGAGTTAAGTTTTGGAGATTGTAACCACATAGGAGTGTAGGTGATATGTAATTTTTTTAGCTGTATGAACTGATTTTGTAAGTTGTTGAGCAAAGAAGACACGAGGGAAGGTATATCTGAGGATTAGACCGTAGGCTGTGGAGCCTGGTGTGAGCTAGTTCGACTCACATAGATCTTACCCAGTTTTGTGGAGAATTGTAAGCATGTGGCACCAGGAATGTAGAACTTCCATAATAAAAGAGCCAAGAGCCAAATATTTGTGGACGTAGCCCAAGGGGGGGTGAACCATGGTAATACTCGTGTAATATGTTGAATGTATTCATGTCTCTTCTTTCTTTCAGCAATTAATGGTTAATCTTGATGAACGAGTTAGCACATTGTTATGAATCTGTTTATACTCTACTGGAATTGAACTATGAAACATACGTATGTGACTTCAAGGGATGAGTAGTTTACCTTACAGCTCACGGTACCTGGCTTTAATCAAGAAACCCCTATCTCCTACTTTGTTCTAGGCTGTAAACATCTAAGTCTTACAGTCACCCATTTAAAGCTATCTAGGGTGAGACTGCACAATACCTTCTGGGTGTTGTGTTGCCTTCTGGATTATGAGGAGGGCAGATAGTTTTAGAGGCTTTGTTGGAACCTCGAATGACATGAACCGTGGGTCAATAACTCAGACAACCCGAGAAGGGAAATAGTAAGCCAATAGAGAGAGAGAATCTTAACTACTAAAAATATAAAGTAACTAAACTAAGATATTGTTGGCACAGGGGCAGACCCAGGGTTCAACGCTCAAGAGCGCACCAACAAAACCTTAACTATCAGCCCTTTCGGCAACACCTGCGAAGTAGATGAAGTCTCACCCGAGGTAGAGGCAAGGGTGGTTGCAGGACTCAGATGTCTACAACCTTAGCTGGGACATTGATCTATGATTATATCTTTTATAGGGCACTTGGCATAGATCATTCATCAAGATTTAACCCTTATGGTACTTCACAGATAACACAGAGCATCATAGTGAATACTTAGACTAAAGATGATTCAGTACTTAGCCACAGAAATATAGATTAGATTCAGCAGATCAAGCACTAAGCATCTTATATATCAGATCTAAAATTCATTCATATATCATAAGCACAGAGCATAACTAGATCTATTTAATCACAACAAGCACTTAGCCAAGAAGGAGATAAACATGTTAGGTTGAAGCACAGAGCACAATACACAAAGTTACCATGGTTCACCCCCACCCTGAGGCTATGTCCACAAAGTCTTCTTATTTATATTATCTCGGTCAAGCAATTACAACACAGAGCTTCAGTGACCCTTACTTCACACAGGACAAAAGATTTGTGTAGCTCGCTAGATCCTTCTTCCTTGCACTTTAGCACAAAACTACAACAAATTGCACTTAGCTTTTCAATCTCCTTACAATCATGCACAGAACACTTGCAATATACATCAAATCAAATAGATCCAGCTACTAGCAATAAGCCTTTAGCTATACATCACATAGATGTACTACTACTCTCTTCTACTTACATTGCCTAAGTATCTATTTATAGATTACAAAATGGGCCTAAGCATGGGTAAACCCACGGGCCAACATCCCTTTCCCTTTACATCAACCCAAAACCCTAAAAGGGACCCAAAAATAGGTCTTGCTTCCCTAATTTCCGCTTCGCGTTGCGCTCCATCTTTTGCAAGCTGTCATAGTCCCAAAAACGGTCAAATATTATGACCAAGTATTCTTCAAAACTTGGTCAAGGGCCAACAGGCCCCCAACACTCACCTATGACTCATCCCAAGTCACTCAGGTCTGATCAATTACACCTCGAATTCCTTGAGCTTGGCTCGAGCTACTTCGACCTGCTGCAGTGCGACAACCTCTTTCTCAATAAATTCCTGGATCACTGTGTCATTGAGCTGTCCTTCCAGGCATTTTTCTACAGTGATGACAACCTGTTCGAGTTCAGATCCCTAGCTTTCAAGTTTAGCAAATAGTTGGCATGCTTTTTCTTGAATTGGTTGAAGTCGTTGGGAGACTTCCATCACTTTACTTTGTAGCGTATGTACCTATTGTTGGGTTGTGCGTTGTTCTGTGAACCTCTTCATTCTTTTGACTGGGGTCAAAGTCTTTATCTGTGCCTGTAGCGTGTCTGCATGTTGCTTTTCTTCTTGGATTTGTGCCTCCAATCTCTGTAATTATGGATTCTCTGTGAGGGTTTCATAAGTCTGGGCGCTTCTAGATCTCATCTGCTTTCATTCCAAGGCAAAGGTTTTTAATCGGCCAACTGCGCTTCTAGCAGTGGCCTCTCTTAGATCTCTTATTTCTTGGGGGATCTCGAGCATGGTGTGGAGCTCTAGATCCATGATGCACTGTTGGATTTGCTGGATTACTTCTTCCAGTTGGGTCACCTGCTATGGGAGACGGTCTTCCATCTTCACTTCTATGACCATCACAAAGTGCAGTGCCTTGTGAACCCTTTCCTATACTTCAAGTTGCTTTGCTAGAAAATGTGCCTTTTCCTCATCCCACTTCGCTTTCAGGGCAATCTTTTCCTGTTCTGCCTCATTCTGTTGTTATAGAATTGCTTTATGTGCTTGCGTCAAAGCCTAGGTGGCTTGTGTTGTGTCTTCTTGAGCTCGTCGAGGGTGAGCTTCGACTTGATCAATGATTTGGTGTAATTGAGTGGGCTCATCGCATGTTCCTGATGTTCCACTTATCAAGGGCACTGTAGAAACTGCTTGGCTAGACTTGAGTGCCTACTGCACTTCTTTGAGTTCACCCTTGATTCGGTTGAATAGATTCTTCTGCTTTGCTTCTTGCTTTTCTGCGAGCTCTAGTGAAACATCATTCAATGCAGCAATTAAGAAGTCGAAGTCATCCAGGGTAAGGGTAGTTTTAAGCGTGGTTCGGGTGGCCTTAGCTTTCTTTCGGGAGGAGGGTTTTGGTGGTGTCATATTTCTTTTCATGGAGGGATCCTCCTCCTCTCTAGGTGGAGTAACCTCGCCTCTGTTTTTCTCAACTTTTGTACTGCCTAGCTCATCACCATCACCTCCTTGCACAGGTGAGATCGAAGTAGTCTTCATGGACGTGCTAGGGAAATCTTCAAGTTTGTCATCCTTCTTAGTCCTGCTTGGCCCAGGTGTATTCAGCATAGCTTCATGGCTTTCCTCATCGAACATGTCTGCGGGTCCGCTACAACAAGGAGGTTCGCCGACCATTCCTTGGTAATCTCCTCCAAGTCATCTTTTGTCAGCTTGTAGTAGGATTGGAGCTATTGTTTATGCTCATCATCGTGTGCTGTAATATAGGTGAAGTGGCGGTCCACGCTAAATTTCATCAAAGATCTAAACTTATGAAGTACGTTTGGGGTGATTCATGGTGTAGACTAAATTGCATTCTTCATTTGGTTGAAGTAGGTGTGGAAGACACCACTACTTGTTCATGTCACTGGAGTACCACAGCATACAGAACTTCACGGCTAGTAGTTCAAAAGGTTCGATCTCTGGAAAAGTGGCTCCCTCTGGCATTTCCCAAGCGATGAAAGTGATGAGTATAAGAAACCAACTAAAGTGGAACTCATACCCTAGGTCTTGCACTCCTCTGATATCCAACTCTAACTGGTTTACAAGATATTGTGCCCAATTCATCTGTAGTCCCTCGACGCACTTCTTTGCATGGTCAACTACGAATTCAGTCACCTGTGTTGGTCTGTTCTTACAAACTAACTTTCCTGTGGTTCGCTGACATGCAAGGCACACTGCACCACTCTGAATAGAGGCTACCTTGCAGCCTCGTGTACCCTTCTCTACATCATCATAAGTTTCCTTTATCTGTTGTGCTAGTGCTCGGTCTGAGGTCTTGCCTGAGTAAAAGTACTATGGGTCAGGGCCTTGCATGCTAAGTCCTGTGATTCGATTGATCGGAGTCAGATCCACAGTGATGCGGCAGTCCAACCATAAGTATCTGTCATGGTAGCAAGACAACAATAACTTGATGCATGCATTAACTTTCTGGTGTCTGTCGAACTGAGGGATCTTAATTACGTTGAGCAGTGTGGACTACACGAGGTTATGGGTCTAGGACTGCGGGACAATCTTAGGATTTCTGCCTTTGGTCTTGGTTAAGTATTTTTGTGGAGCTAACATGCTATAGGTTTTGCAATCTCCAAGGTTAAAATCATTAAATTTCAGTGATGCGAGCTTATCTTGGTCAGCCCGTAGTGTGTGTACCCCTTTTGGAAGATACGTGGTGATCAAGGTGTACTCAAAGTCTTTGGGTACACTATCGCGGTTAATCTTACCGCTCAAAGATGGTATGTAAACTAGCAGAATGCGCGGGATCAACTTGGCATTTGCAATATCGTCTCTGTTCTTTGTTCTTGTCTCGATCATGGTTCTGGAAGGTCCTACTCCATGAGCAGTGGAGGGAGAAGCTTGGACTCCTCCTCTCAATGATGCTTGCACACCTGCAGACATCCTTCTCTCTAACATGACTCTCTCATCCATTATGTCAATCAAAACTTCTTCAACTACTTTCTCAACAGCGTTGAGCTCGTTCGACATACAAGCTTGGGTCCAGTAGCTCAGGTGTGAAAATGAATTCAGAGACTACTATGAACAGTATGGGAACAAGGAATTGATCACAAGGTGAAGTAATCTCAAGTTTCGGGCTCAAATTCTCACTTAGCAAAAAGTATTCTCGGTGCGTGGCACGACAGACTAAGTAGGGAAACTTAGCAACGGTCTGCTTGCAATGGATATGGGGCCTTCATTAACTTCATTCTATGTGTTTTGGTGTTGTCCAACGATCTAGTGGGAACCCATAATTGATTTTTGACTCGTTCGGGGCGGAAGTCGAATGGGTATATCAGTCCAACAGCTATATTTTTGTGCCATGGTGAAGTGCCAGATGTCATTGTTCTGATATCTCAGCAAAGCTAAATTCTTGTGATTCTTCCTTCTGCGAAGTTTCCTCTGGAGTCTTCTGTAAATTTCTGATTTTGGCCCTCTTCTTACTTAGTTTCCGATCCTTTTTCCCAGTGAGCTTAGTCTCGGTCGGCCTTTTTCCATTCTGAGTCTTATCTTCTCTCGACATAGTCACTTCGTGCTGCTTAGGTTCTTTCTTCAGATCCAAGGGTAATACTCCTTCATCATATGGATTAGGTATTTCAGTTTTCTGTGATTCCTCTAATGATATTATAACTTCGACATCCAGGTCCCTGGTGTTTAACAAATGAGATCTATTGATCCAGGTGGATATTGGTGGCCACCTGCCTATTCCACTTGGACCCACACCATTGTTTCTTTTAGTTTTTCAGTTTCCTTAATTGTATCACAATTTACTATTTTTAGCAGTTCTTTGGGTCCTGAAATTCCGGAGCTATTTTGAGGCCCTAAACGACATTTTTTGGGCATGAATGATTCGACGAATATGAGTCCGTTTTGGACTCAATATTTGTTTTCAACAATGTATTCCTTGGATAGATCTTTCTAATGATGTATCATGTGCGTCAAACAAAGATAGTATGCCAAAGTTACGACCCCGGGAAATTGATGTACCAATTTACCCCAACGGGGCCCATATTCTGGCGTTTCATCTCCTAGGGTTAGGTTTTTGGATGTTTAGGGTTTTCCATTATTTCTTAGTAATATATAGGCCTTCGAGCCTCATTGTAACAGGCAGTTCAGAGGCCAGTAGCCGCCACATCTCTTCTCAGAGATAAGCTACCAGCGCCCTAGCTAGTTTATTTCCATTCTGTCTGTAAGCATTTTTCAGCCATTTGTTATTAATGAAATGAAGTCTTATTTCCGCTGCATCTCTGCGTTTATGTGTATTTATGTATTTCATTGTGTTCCTACATAAATATGGATCATTTGTATAAGAGTGGTCTGCTCATTCTCAATCTTTCTTTGCATGTCCCCAATGAGGTCGGGGTATAAGGAGTTGGGGCTCGATCTGGTTGAACCTTTGCAAGATCAGTCTCGCAAACCCCAAATATCGCTCATAGGGAAAGAAAAGAAAGATGAGGGAGTAGAAGATCCTATCAAAATGTTGCTTGAGGAGGCCCTCGAGAAACAAAGGAATGCGATGATGGACAACTTTGCCCAGATTCTTCAATGGATTCCCACTAGCAGCGCATCGACATCCAA
>JASDQU010372206.1:0-21034 GCA_032191745.1 Picea mariana | reverse complement strand
CTAAGGGGGGAGGACTGATCCAGGTGGATATTGGTGGCCACCCACCTATTCCACTTGGACCCACACCATTTTTTCTTTCATTTTTTCAGTTTCCTTAATTGTAGCACAATTTACTATTTTTAGCAGTTCTTCAGGTCCTAAACTTTTGGAGATGTTTTGAGGCCCTAAATGACTTTTTTGGGGCATGAATGCTTTGGAAAATATGAGTCTATTTCAAACTAGATATTCATTATCAATAGTGTATTCCTCGGATAGATCTTTCTAACGATGTATCACGTGCGTCAAACGGAGATAGTATGCCAAAGTTACGACCCCGGGAAATTGATGTACCAATTTACCCCAATAGGGCCCATATTCTAGCGTTTCATCTCCTAGGGTTAGGTTTTTGGATGTTTAGGGATTTCCATTATATCTCAGTAATATATAGGCCTCCGAGCCTCATTGTAACGGGCAATTCAGAGGCCAATAGTTGCCACATCTCTTCTCGAAGATAAGCTACCAACACCATAGCTAGTTTATTTCCATTCTGTCTGTAAGCATTTTTTAGTCATTTGTTATTAATGAAATCAAGTCTTATTTCCGATTCATCTCTACGTTTATGTGTATTTCTATATTTCATTGTGTTCCTACATAAATCTAGATCATCTGTTCTCTTGTTCCTCCATCAAGTAGGCGATCCTTCTAATCATAAATTCCATGAGTTCTTGCTTCTTCTGTTCTAGGGCTTCCTTTTCTTCTTTCCTCCAGATCTAGTATTTTTCAATCTAGATCTTTCCTAACAAAGCTGGAAATGGGGCACTGTCCTCAATAAATCTAATGACTTCAAACTCTTCCTCTGTCGAAGTTCCATGGGTACTCATAGCTATCTGGGTAATTCTGCCACATAGGGTTACCATTTTGACTTTAAATAATCCGATGGTTCCTAGTGAAGGGACCAGAACAGGCCTTCCTACGGTTTCCCAAGTTCTCTTGGTCATAATGTTCATTGGTGTTCCCCCATCTAGAGCACATTCAATGTCGAAGTCTCCTATTCTTACTTCAATTTTCTCCTTTTCTTTGAAGATCTCTGACAAACTGACATCCTTATGATCATCTAGGGTTTCTTTTATTTTCAGTAACATGATCTCTGATTCTTTCTGGGGTTCTTCCATAATTTTAGTCTCTTGATCTCCTTCAAAGTTTGCTTGTTCCATATTCAGTTTTTCAGGTCTAGCAATCATTCTAGGGAAATCCAATACTTCATGGTCCATAGCTTTACAACAGAGGCATCTAGGGTTTGTTCCAGGGCATTCCTTAGCAAGATGTCATGGTCTTCTGCAATTGTAACAAAGAGTTAATCCTCTCTTTCTCGTCCATGATCCCCAACTCTTCCTGTACTGCGTGCTAGGATCATGATGGCTAGCCTGCAAAAATTTCTTTATAGGATTCTGCATCCATTGGTTAGTCCAAAATTTCTTTCTATGCTTAGGTATAACATATCTTTCACTATTCCTATCAGACCTATTCATATCAAACTTTCTTTTATCTAACAATGCTCTAGTTTCTAGGCTATAACAAAATCTATCAAGAGCACCTAAATTCATGCTTCAGAAACAAAAAATTTCCACTTATCTTACCTATATAGAGCACAAAGCTTTCAGATCTAGAACTTGAACTATTCTTACATTTACTAGAGGCTAGAGCTTACAGATCTTACCTCTTTTCTGCGGAAATTTCTACTTTTACCTTTCTTAGAGCATAAAGTGTTCAGATCTCACTTCTTTTCTTCAGTATCAACCTCTTTCTTGTTGATTTGACCTCTTTCTTTCACCTCTTTCTTTCATATATGACCTTTCTTTCTCGGCACAAAGCTTCATAGTTCAAGTAGAATACTGCGCACTAGGGCAACAAATCTACGCACAGAGCTTATTTCGCACAAATCTTTTACTTCTTTAGTTCCCAACAATCACAGTTCCAGGTCCCGACAACGGAACCATTATTTTTCACAGGGGCAGACCCAGGGTTCAACACTCAAGAGCGCACCAACAAAACCCTAACTACTGGCCCTTTCGGCAACACCTGCGAAGCAGATGAAGTCTCACCCGAGGTAGAGGCAAGGGTGGTTGCAGGACTCAGATGTCTGCAACCTTAGCTGGGACACCAATATGTGATTATATATTTTATAGGGCACTTAGCATAGATCATTCATCAAGATTTAACCCTTATGGTACTTCGCAGATAGCACAGAGCATCGCAGTGAATACTTAGAATAAAGATGATTCAGTACTTAGCCACATAAATATATATCAGACTCAGCAGATCAAGCACTAAGCATCTTATATATCAGATCTAACATTCATTCATATATCATAAGCAGAGAGCATAACTAGATCTATTTAATCACAGCAAGCACTTAGCTAAGAAGGAGATAAACACGTTAGGTCGAAGCACATAGCACAATACACAAACGTATCATGGTTCACCCCCACCCTGGGTCTACATCCACAAAGTATTCTTCTTTATATTATCTCGGTCAAGCAGTTACAACAAAGAGCTTTAGTGACCCTTACTTCACATAGGAAAGAAGATCTGCGCAGCTCGCTAGATCCTTCTCCCTTGCACTTCAGCACAAAACTACAACAACTTGCACTTAGCTTTTCAATATCCTTACAATCATGCACAGAGCACTTGCAATATACATCCAATCACAAAGATCCAACTACTAGCACTAAGCATTTAGTTATACATCACATAGATGTACTACTACTCTCTTCTACTTACATTGTCTAAGTGTCTATTTATAGATTACAAAATGGGCCTAAGCGTGGATAAACCCATGGGCCGACATCCCTTTCCCTTTACATCAACCCAAAACCCTAAAAGGGACCCAAAAATAGGTCTTGCTTCCCTAATTTCCGCTTCACATGGCGCTCCATCTTTGGCAAGCTGTCGTAGTCCCAAAAACAGTCAAATATGACCAAGTATTCTTCAAAACTTGGTCAAGGGCCAACAGATATTAAAATGTTTATATGTTAACAACAAAATATAGGAAAAATTTGAAATGGAAACAAGAGGTGATTCAAGTAAAGGGTACAATATTTGCATATACTTGTATGTGTCATATAGTGAAGTTATTGGAACCTACGTTCACCATTGGACATGTGAAAACCTTTAAAAGGGAGAGTGAACACATTGCAAGGTAAAGGGTCCAGCATCCACACTCACCATTAGATTTGTGGAAACAAGATGAAGAGGAATTGACAAACATGAAAATCAAACATCAAGGGAAGAGAGGGAGAACATTCCCTAAGCATAGTATTGAGGAGGGGGTGATGTTCACTCCCTCAAGAGGAGAGGATGCATAGGCCTACAAGAAAGAAAAAAGAAAAATAAAGATAAAATTACCTATCTCACAACATGGGAGGGACAAATCTTACCCAAGAGAAAATTAAAGAAAAACAAGGGATAACACATTAATCACCTTGGCACCCCAATAAATTAGCATAGTTGAATCATTAACAAATGGAAACAATGAAAACTATAAACAAGTAAGGAAAGAAAAAATAATATAAGGCTATGGTGCACAACAGAAAATGGACCCAAACATAGAAGATACCTCACTAGCAATGACTAGTGAGAGAAAGCAACGACCTCTAAATGGAGACATGGGAGAGACAAATTGAGCGAGATAGGAGAGGAAGCTACCTGAATCATAGTAGAATAAAAATATTAGGGATGGGAACCTACTTTAAATTTTTTGGGAAAGGATTTAGGAAGAAAATATCCCTCATCTAGGGGGAGCACAAGAGGTGCAAAGGGATCCAAAAAATATACTCCAAACCTAGTAGTAGAGGTAAAAACATAAGAAAAAAAAACGGGGCCTAAATAACAATAAAGGCCAAAGACTGGGATCTCAACACACCAATAAGAGCATGGGAATCCAAGGGTGGAGGAGAGAGGCAAGGATGACTAGGAGGATTGATAGACATGTGAGCAACCATGGATGTCAACATGTCTTCATAGTTAAACCTTGTGAGGGAGGTTGTTCATATATGGTTATGGTTTGAGGATTTAGGTCTATTGTAACATCCCCAAATTTAATTCGCACAAACTATAATGTAATTGTACAAATGTGAATTAGGCCGGTGAGTTGATGTGTCGAGGTGAATAGCCCGTATTGATTTTAATGTGGTCAGGGGCCAAATTGTATGTTATGTTCATTGAAATAATTAACAAAAGTAATAATTGTTATCTAGAATATGAAAGCGATGAAGAACAATGGGGGCCTATGATTCCACAAGAGAGAGGGGGTCCAAGGGGGGATTATTCATGGGTATTAATCCAACCCACATTCCTAAATTTATAGTATCATTGTTTATAACCTTCTATTTTTTGTTGAGTGTTCCCAAAGTCAATCAGTAAACTCATGTAAGAGGGTGGGTGTGAGGAGTCACATCCCATAGTTATTGGGGAGCATGGGTTGAAGTAAAATCATCTTTGGGAAGAGTGAGATTCAAGCAACAAAGTGAGAAGAAGGAAATTCGTATGCAGAATGGAGATAGATTTTACATGCATTTTTTTGGTAGCAAGAGGGGAGTTGAGTGCTATGAAGAGCACTAGTCATGGTATGCTTGAAGGAATCCATTGTTTGGTTGTGTTTTATGTTGAGAAAGAGGTCTGTGTGCCTACAAATCAGGTTGTAAGCATGTAAATCATTTTTTCTGTTCAGGAAATGTTTCAAGAGCCTTGTGAAGGATGCTATGAACACTCCTGAAGCAACTGAGAGTTCTTGAAGTCCCCAACTGAGATTTCATGGCCAACCAATTGCACTGGAATCCTTGATAAATTAATGGTATAGCTTGAGGGACTGTGAGAAATTAAGGGGGTACATTCCTTAGGTAGTGCAAGTTGTGAGGAAGAGGGAGTTGGAGGACTGGAACTGTTGTGGGAGTAAAACATGGGTTTTGGGGTTTTTGTGTGTGGAGATTGGACAACCAAGAGGGTCGTATCTCCTTATGGACTCATAGCCTCAGTTCAGGGGTGGCCTTCTATTGAGAGAAAAATTAACAATAATGCCTATGGTTGGGAGGTTCATCGTTCATACGCATCCAGTTGGTTAATCATTAACAAATAAGTGTTTATGTTCTATTCTTATGTTATTCCACTGTGTAAATGGTTTATATGAATGTTGTGTTTTTGTTTTTTTCTTGAATAGTTGCATTCATGTTTTAATATATGTTGTTAGATGCATTTAGAACTATTGTATCAGTTAAATGGTTAAATCTGTGTGTGATCTGTAGTTGGTAAGCTACAATAAATTATTAAGTAGAAAAATCTTATGATTTTGATGTGTTTTCCACACATATGTTCCTCAGTGAGACTGGGGTACATTACATTATGGTATCATAGATTTTGGTTCAAGAACTGGGCTTGTTGGGAATTAGTGTGAATACAACCGAATTTGTTGTTACAAATTTTCTCTCTGGCGAACTTAGGGAAAAATAGAGGAAATCAAAGAAAAATCCCCAAATTCATGAGCAAATTTAGGTCAAAATTTCCTCACAACCATCGAAGAAAGGTTTAGTGGTGTCAATATACAGAATTGCAAAGCTAAATTCAACTTGTAAGGTCAAATTTTGTGTTTCAGTGGTCGTTATAATGCTGGGAAGATTTTAGTGAATCGATGGTCGAAATCGTGTTTGATCTTGAGATCAATAGCCTAGATTTATTGTGATAGATTTTAAAAAAAATTAAGGTTTTGGTCATTTGGAAGGTTGATCAAATCAACGGTCGAGATTCATTTTTGATGGTTGGGAAAATAAAATAGATCAATGGTCTAGATTCATTTTTGACTGATGGGAAGTTGAAGTAGATAAATGATCAAGATTAGTTTGAGTGATATATCGAGGGCCTAAATTCATCAGGGATTTGGTCAAAATTTCTAAGTGTTTAAAATTCTCCAAAAGAAATCATCGATGGCCAATGATCGAATCAGTGAGTTTGGGAAAGAGTTTCAACCAACCAAAAGAAATCTCTAATGGCCAATGATCAGGCATCGGAAAAGTTGGACAAAGTTTGATAGATCGACGTCGAGATCATGTTTGAATGAGATATCGATGGGCCAAATTCATTTCACTTTTTGTTCAAAATTTCCTAAGTGTTGTAATTAGCCAAGATAAATCGTCGATGGTCGATGGTCGGGTCGATCAAATTGGCGAAGAGTTTTAGTTGCCAATGGAAATTTCCAACAATCGATGGTCAAGCGTTGGTTGATTCAATGAAGTGTTTGATTGAGTAAAATAAATAATTGATCGTCGATGGTCGTTGGTTAGGTGTCGGTCAATTCAGCGAGGTGTTTGGGTCATCCAAGAGAAATTGTCGATGGCCAATGAAGGAAAGAAGGTAATGGCGTTCCATGACACGTCATCCAAGTTGAAACCTAGGGATGATGCGTCATGCCACATTAGCATCCACATGTCATTCCATTTCAATAGTTTCCACGCCAACCAAGAAATGGTTGATGATTGACGGTTGGGTGTCAGTCATATTGGAGAAATGTTTTCATTAGTCAAGAGGATTAGTCGATGGTCGATGATCGGTTCAGCCAAATTGGTCAGGTGTTTCACTTGGCCAAAAAGAATTGTTTATGGTTGATGGTTGATAGTCGGGTCGGATGGTTCAGAGATGTGTTACAAGTGTTTTCCAAGAGAAGTGATTGATGGAAAATGGTCGATGATTGAGTGTCGGGGAGATTCACGAGCAAGTTTGGTTTGCTAAAGAGAATCATCGATTGATCGTCCATCAATCAAATTCGAAGCAATGGTTTGTATTATTTTAAGTTATCGATCAACAATGGAAATTGATATGTAGGGTTTGGAAAGGATTAGTGTAACTACGACTCAGATTTCACGCAATTTGAGATCAAAAAATCATATTTAAAATGTTGTTATAACAATAATACAATCATGTTTTATGAAGTTTTGAGGATTTTGAAGGTCATGAATTTGCGAGGCGATTTTGAGGACCTAAATGACATTTTCATGCAATCAAAACCCACAAAAACAAAGTGTACCAATGTACACATCTTTTTTCATCTTAACTAAAAGAGATCAAGGAGATATTTTCAATGAGCTATTCAGTGTGCAAAACAAAGATCGTATGAGAAAGTTACAAGTGAAATAGTTAAGGTAAAATTTCAGCACCAGTTTACTTATAAAGGGCATAGCTCCTTGGTCGGAGGTCCCTTTGGGGATCAAGAGTAATCTATGGAAATATTATGAAACATGGAAGACAACCATGGAGCCAGATTAGGAATCTATAGATAAGTAAAAATGTGTAGGAAGGGAAATAAGACACATGTAGCATACATGGCTAAAAATGTAAAAAAGTCAAAACTTCTACGAGTCATAGCTAAGAGTCTGAAGCCCGGTTAAGGGTGAAATTGTGACATATCATTCAAAAGGAAATAATGGACATACCAAATCAATATTCTATCAAAATCCCAAAGGAATTGGTGTAGGGATGCATAATCAAGGCTAAAATTGTTAAGCCAGGAGAAAGTGCAAGGGGCAAAGTTGTCATTTCCATATTGTTGCAGACTTTGACTAGAGCATCAACTTGACAATTTGAGAATTCTTGTGAATTAAATGTTGGAATTATTGCATGTGTCACATAGAAAAAAATTCTTGGTTCTTGATAGATTTACCTCTATAAGTGGAAAAAATTAATGTTTGAGATTATTTACACCAAGGAGAAGGGTGTATAAAGGGGGTAAATTGACAATATTCAATTGCCTATAAATTTACGCTCAATCCTTAGAATTAAGAAATAAAGTAGTCATTAGAAAGATATTGAATGGAATAATCCAGATATCCACTCATAATTTAGTTTTGAGCCAAAGGATCTTCAAGGAATCAGAAGGAATGTTTATGGTGAACTTGAAGAACACCATTGAGCAGAATGGGAATTTCAAGAAGCCATAACTCATGGCTTGTAAATTAGATTGAAGAATGAGTATGGTCATTGGAAAGGTAATACAAAGGAACACACGATAAAAGGTATAATTTCTTTGGGTAGCATTAGGTTTCTCCATAAAGTTGTAAGAAAAGGTGGAATTGGATTCCATGGTCCGTGTAACTACTCAATGTGAAGGTTTTTCCAAATAATGTCAAAATTTGGAGAAACATTCCCAAATAATAGAGTTGAGTGTCGGGGGTGATTGTTGGGTAAGGAAGAGTATTGAAACTCACGATAGTGCCTATGTATGAGTATAGAGGCACACCTTAATTGCGATATATTAGAAAAATAAAAAGAGGTTGAACTTGTTAACATGGCATTATTAATAACCAAAGGATCACTCCAATAGAGAGTAATGTGTGAAGGTATTTTTAGAAAGAGGATAAGATTCCAAAATTGAGCATTGTGTGGGTATATTCTATATTAATTACAGGGTCCATAGGATAGGGAAGTAGTGATGAGATAGTTCTTTCGGATTCATCGCATTGGTTTTTTATATTCGACATTTCAGACCAAACCAGTGTGGTCCATCATCAGGAAAAGTATTATGAGATATGAAGGAAAAAATATATAACAAGTGTAAATAAATACCTGAAAAGTTATTATGAAGAGCCAACTTATTTAAAAAAGTGTATGATTGACCATCATAGAATTTTTTAAATAAGTCGGCTCTTCATAATAACTTTTTAGGTATTTATTTACACTTGTTATATCTTTTTTCCTTCATATCTCATAATACTTTTCTTGATCATGGACCACACTAGTTTGGTCTGAAACATCGAATATAAAAAACCAATGCGATGAATCCGAAAGAACTATCTCATCACAACAATGGTCGCAAAATTCTTAGAACAAAAATAAGGAAGCAGGTCAATCTTGTATGGTTGGTTGAAGCATCAAAGAGATGTAAAGGGAAGTGCATCGTTGCAGAGCAGGTGATGCAAGGTTGACAAAGGTCTAAGGAAGAGCAGAGGAATATTATTATTCAGTTGTGATGGATCCTCAATGGTTGCAAAGGAAAATCAATAGATCTTCTCACATAAAGCATGAAGCTAGTAGGTGAAGAGTGTTATTGCATGCACAAGGAGTTAAGGAGGACTCCATAGCCTTGAAGGTAGAAATATAGTGAAGGCTACAAATCTTGTTGCAATAGAAGGAAAAGGATATCATGAGATGAGGTGTGACTCATGGGTGGATGAGTCATATCTATGTGCAACCATAGGAATGTGAAAAAATGGATTGTTAGATATGATATAGAAATTTTTTTCTAAAAGTACACAAAGCAAAAAAGTTGCCTCTATTATCAGAATGTGCAGCAAAAGCAGGGTAAAAACACAAATGGATGAGTGTATCATTCCATTTGGAGAAGAGTGGTCTTGAGTGGCCAAGTAGTGCTTCACAACGAATCACTCAATGAAGTGAAGAGAGGTATTTAAAATTGACCAAATCCATGGATGGAAAGAGTATTAGAAAGATGACATAAAAGAAATATTTCAAAATGTTGAAATCTCAATTAATGATAATGGTATTTCAAGACCGATTTGGTCAAGGAAATGGGGAGTGGTTAATTAGATTGTAGTGTTAATATCTAGTTGGGGTATTCCATGTTATAGCACTATAAATATTGAAAATTTTAGCCAAAATATGTTGGGATAGGATTATCTGCATAAAGGAAGTAGTTGTGAGATGGAAACACTAGTGGATCTAGTGGCTGGAAATGCAGATGGCCAAGTGGGGCTTGGCTAGAAGAATTAATAAAATAGGGGACAATGGTGCACAATTGAGCAGAATGGTAGTGAGGTTCTACAAAAATTCAAGGACAACCATCTACAACAACAACCAAATAAATAAATAAAGTTGAAATAAATGTGCATTGGAGTGCATGAAAGAGTTTATGCATGATGCATATAAGAAGGATAGAGTGCATGTACATGAAATAGGTATGATGAGATTAATTTCTTAATGCATATTGATGTGCATGGGTGCATGTGGACATGCCTATACCTATATATGGCATGATTGTAGACTAAGATTAGTCCGTTGATATGTATATGAAATAAGGATGTTATGATATTTAAATGAAACTAATGATGGATTGTGTAGCCAGGAAAAATAATTATAGCATGGATAGAAAGGATGATGATATTGTTGAAGACAACTGAGGATGGTGGGAATGTTAATCAAGAGTTAGTGAATGGATCCTATGAGCTTCTACAAGTGCATGTTGATCAAGTAGCATCAAGTAAGGTAATAACATTCATGCATGTATGGATTTGAGGATTGCTTATGATGCATAAATGTGGAAGGGTATTGAGGTAAGAATTTTCTTGGTTAAGTTCTCAATATTTGAAATTGATGTAAAGGCAGAGGGCCTTTGGTATACACATGTTGTGTAATGCTTGAATGCATTTACAAGAAAATTAATTGCATATTATGTTATGTTGGTTATGAGATCATAACCAAGTAAAGTCAGGAGACATAGTCCTACTGTAGCAATGAATGTCAATAGAGATAGCCATGTGTGTGGCCATGAGGTGGTTGGATATGGAAAGTTTATTTCTCCATGCAAGTTCTTAATGGTCTTCCCATGTATAAATGATTTTTGGACTACAACCTCTTTTCCATCAAGGGAGAGCACTAAGGGAATTATATTCCTAGTGTTGTTTATGGGTCGAAGAGGAAGGTATCAAAATGTTTTGGAAGGTGATTAGGTAAGAGTTGGGATGATGAGTTTAAGTGTTGGCTAGACCTTCCAACTCACATGGTGGAATACATGACATGAACATATGGTATCCCAGAGTCAATGGAAGGATGCATTGTGTAGATGTGGCCATGATTGTTGGCACATTGGTTTTATTTATTGGTAAACTTTGATTACATTATGAAAAGATTTTTATACTAGATAATGCATGTGCAAGGTATGGTGGTTTCGTTCCATTTAATATGAACAATAGTTGGAATTGATTGAATTTTAGAGTAATATAATTATGAAATTAGTTCATGGAATGAATGCATATGTTGCAGTGAAATGATATTGTGCATGAGATACTAACAACTTCTTGGCTACAAGAAAGTTGAGGAAATCACAAGTAGAGTGGTCTTGGATATGGAAATGATGTAATCCCATAAGGAAGACTAATATCTACAGTTGCAAGATCTGAACATAATGAGAAGGAATATCATGTGTGGGAATATTTATTTTTCTATATAAACAGATTTGAGAAATTAATAATTGAAAATTTCTATGATATGCTAATGATTTGTCTGGTTGCATGGAAATTGAGAAAATTCCAGGGGAAATGGTCTTGGATATGGAAAGGATGTAAGTCCATACGAAAGAAAACTCATGTTTGGGAAATTTTGTTTTCCTCTATAAAATGGATCTGAAAATTTTTAAATGAAAATTGTATGATGATGTCTCATGATGATTGCCACAAGTTACATATTGCTAGTGGAAGTCTAGCAACAAGTTGGAATTCATTTGTGCTAGAACTCCTTAACAATTGATGGATCACCTAAGGAAATGTATAACGGTGAAAGGGATGCCGGAGCCTAGAGGGTGAGTATAGCAAGAAGAAGTAAGGTGTTAGGCTTGCAGAAGAACTGGGTTGTTAGGTCTGAAGAGTGAACTCTAGTGTGAGTTGCACTATCAAAGAACCAAGTTGTCAGGCATGAATAGTGAACTCCTATGTGAGTTTCATTGTAGCGGTTGTTGAATTTTAATGCTTAGCTCAAGAATATGTAGTTTCTTTCAATTTAGCATGAAATTGACCATAAACAATGCAACAATACAATGTACAATAGTTGCAGTAAACAAGATCACAAGAAGAATAACCATGCACAAGACACAAGAAGTTATCCTAGAAAAAAACTTCTCAAACGAGGGGAAAAAACCCAAAAATTCTTTTCTATAGAGTCAAGATAAGATCACCCTTTCACCACAAACCCTAGCGCACACAAGAGGGTGCTCTATGAACAAGAAAGTTAGTGCCTAAGAGAAGTGCACACCAAATTTTAGATCTCCACAATGAATTATGTGAGAATGAGATATGATCCATAATGGGGATGTATCTCTCCTATAAATACATGACCTAGCACATCAAATAGATGTGTATATTGGCAAAATAGGGCCAACTTGTACAACTAAATATTATAATTAATATTTTACATAATATTTATTATCTTTACATGGTGGGGACGACTTGTACCCTTCACAATAAAAAAAATTAGGGTTTCACAATAATATAACTCTAGAAAATATAGCAAGGGATATCCCACACATCCTCTAGTGCTCTACCACTAGGGACAAGTCCACATGTGCTCAATCACAAGGATGTCACCCTCAATAGATCACCTCAATTAAATCCATAGGAAAACTATCTGGAGCACCATATCAAGTAGACTCAACTAATTCCATAGGATTCTAACAGGATACCATCTCAAGTCATCTCAACTCAATCCAGAGGAGTATGACAAGAGACCATACATGTCATCTTAACTCAGTCCATAGGAGTACGACCCACCCATCTCATGCGCATTCTCACAAATCGTCTCAACTCAGTCCAAAGGAGAACAACCTGGAGAATGTCTCACCAAGTTGCAATAATCAACACTCCCTCTCAACTAGGGAGGCATTCTCCACCAGTCCAAGTCTCTCATTGAAGTACTCAAACTTCATCCGGGAAAGATATTTGGTGAAGACATCTGCAACTTTCTCATGTGTAGAAAGGTATTGCACATGTACTTCTTTCTTCTGCATCATATCTCTGATGTAATGGTATTTGATCTCAATGTGTTTTGATTTATTGTGAAACACGGGATTCTCTGAGAGATTCACACATCTCTAGTTATTGCAATGGAGAATGGTGGAATCCATATCATGTCCAAATAAGTCTTCAAGTATCTTACAAAGCCACACTTCTTCGCAGACTTCCACACATAATTCAATGCACTCTGATTCTGCGGTACTCGAATCCATATAAGTATGTTTCCTGCTACACCAAGAAACCATGGAAGATCCCAAAGTAAAAAAAAACCAAAGCTACTCATCCAGTCCAACGTGCTCCCTGCCCAATATGCATCGACATATCCCTGCAATCTCATGTCTACAATGGAGGGATATATCAGGCCATAACCAATTGTGCCTCGTAAATATGTCAACACATGCTTCGCTGCTATCCAATATGTTTATCTCGGTTGACTCATAAACTGACTGAGTACACTCACAGCATAGCATATATCAGTTTTGGTGTTAACTAGATACATCAATTATCTAATCAATTGTCTGTAAATATGTGGATCAATATCACCTAAATCAGAAGAAGTCTCGCTTAGTTTCTTCAGATTCATCACCATCGGTGTAGGCATGGGCTTGCAATCTGTCATCCCAAATTTCTTCAATATATCAATTGTGTATTTTCCCTGACTCAGAAGAATCCCATCAGTCCTCTGCCACACTTATAGTCCCAAGAAGTAGTGCATCATACCAAGGTCCTTCATCTCTAATTCATAAGCCAATGCACACTTGCATTCAACAATAAGGCTTTCTGAATCAGTGAGGAATAAGTCATCAACATATAGGATCAAAACTAGGCAATCGTCACCAACCTATACTACAACATTGTTGGTGNCACACTTATAGTCCCAAGAAGTAGTGCATCATACCAAGGTCCTTCATCTCTAATTCATAAGCCAATGCACACTTGCATTCAACAATAAGGCTTTCTGAATCAGTGAGGAATAAGTCATCAACATATAGGATCAAAACTAGGCAATCGTCACCAACAATGTTGTAGTATAGGTTGGGATCAACAACACTCTTGTTGAAGCCCAAACTCATCAAGTATCCATCAATATTCTCATACCAAGCACCAGGTGCCTGCTTTAGTCCATACAAGTCTTTCTTCAACCTGCATACATGAGACTCCTTCTCATGTAACATGAATCCATATGGATGCTTGATGTGAACTTGTTCCTCAATATCTCCATTGAGAAAGGTTGTCTTCACATCCATCTGATGTAGTTTCCAACCCATGGATGTAGCAAGGGAAATAATCATAAGGATGGAAGTGTATCGAGCAATAGGAGCAAATGTCTCCTCATAATTTATTCCCTCCTCCCGAGAGAATCCTCTAGCCACAAATATTTCTTTGTACTTCTCAACACTTCCATCAACTACATGTTTGATCTTATAGATCCACTAGGAAGTCACTACAGACTTCCCTTCTGGTCTCAGAACAATATCCAATGCATCATTATTCATAATGGATTGATACTCTTCGGTCATGGCATCTTTCCAAACCTACTGACCTACTACTTCTCCATGAAAAGAAGGCTCAGTATCAATGATGTGGCTCATAGTTGAAACATAGATCGAAAATATTCGTGGTCTCTTGCTCTCTCAAAATGTACCACAAGGAGTTACATGTCCCTCTGCCTCCTGCATATTATCTTTATCCCATGCAGGCCTCTTCTGACCTACTGCAATGTCTCTAGGAACATCAATTGGAGCTACGGGATCATGTGGATCAACTGGATCAGTAATTGTCTCCCTCTAAACTGTTGAAGGAGAAGAAGGTATTGTCTCTTCTTTCTTCTCATTGTCAATCTCCATATGAAATTTTTTGGATCTTTGAAAGGCTATCTCTTCCTCAAATGTGACATCTCTTCTAACTTTGATTTGTCTCTGACCAGGGAAGTAGATCCAGTATTCCTTTGAAGATTCATTGTACCCAAAAAATGTACCCTTTCTACCTGAAGGGTCTAGCTTGGTCCTCTTTTCCTTGGGTACATGAATGTATACTAGACACCCAAATACCCTGAAGTGTCCAACCTCAGGCTTCACTCCGGTGAAAGCTTCTTGGGGAGTCATGTTCATCATAATCTTATGACGACTCATGTTCTGAACATACATAGTTGTTATGGATGCCTCTTCCCACATAATCATAGTTATATTTTGATCATGTATCATTTCTTTGGTTTCCTCAAAAATGCATTTGTTCTTCCTCTATGCAACCCCATTCCGCTAAGGGTTATAAGGAATGATTTACTCCCTCTTGATTCCTGCCTCAATACAAAAATCACTGAAATATCTGGAGGTGTACTCTCCTCTATTATCTAATCTGATCTTCCACCCGGTCAAGTCCTCAACCTGATCTATAAACTCTTGAAATATGACAAGGAATCCATCCTGGGTTTTCAAGAAGTAAATCCACGTCTTTCGAGAGTGATCATTGATGAAGAGCACATAGTACAAATATCCTCTCAAGGAAGCAACAATAATAGGTACACAAACATCTATATGTATCAAGTCCAAGATCCCCTTGGATCTACTATCATTGCTTGAAAAGGACCCCTTGACATTCTTTCCAAGAGAATAACCTATGAAAACGCCACTATGCTCAATATGTATCTTTGGAAGGCCTGTCACCATATTCCATAGAGCAGGAAGGGATCTATAATGTAAATGAGCAAGTATCTTATGCCATAGCTCGCTTAATTTGATAGTATCATGTAATAAGGCCTGGACTGGTCAGATAGTCAATCTGTACAAACCATTTTCTCGAACACTGATCACCCGGGCATAATCCATGTGTAATTTCTTGTGCCATGCAAGAACGCTTCCTTTAGAGAAAGTAACCGTGTAGCCTTTATCCTCTAAGCCAAAAACATATACAAGGTTCATTTTCATCCCAGGTACATATAGTACCTCACTTAATTGAAGTGGTATGTCAGAATCTAGTTGGAAGGAAGAAGTTCCAACTCCTTTCACAATATATCTGGCATTATCACCGAGTACAACATGCATACGTGACTCTTTCTCTACAAGATATGTAAGATGTTATTTATATCCATTCATGTGTCTAGAAGCACCATTGTCAATCAACCAAATATCACTATCAGTGTAAAACCCCCACGCTTTGAACGGGAACTAAATAAAATTTCTTGTTCAAGAGCCAGATTAGCTCTTTGATTTCCTACTGAAATCTCGATATCTAATCCGTAGGGCCTATTGAAACCCCATCAAGAGAACTTGCGCAAGACGTGAGCTTCACCTATGTGACCACATTTTGTGACCACACACCTATAAGAAGGCGTTTCACATTTCGAGACTTCGGGAATCATGCAAGCGAGTCAATCATGACTCCTATCTCCTCGAATCCTTGACCTCCGGTTTTTGTCCAAGGCCATATCTACGCCCCTGTGCTATCCCCTCGATTGACGATTGTGATCATGTCATGATTTCGCATATCGAGATAGTGAACATGAGCCAGCTCTGACTCTTCGTTCCCTGAAATATTGGTCTTCAGTAGCTCCTCCCTTAATCTTCTATCCACATGACCATTCGTCATGACCGGGGGATTAATCTTCTGAACTCATCAGAACTCTGTGTTTCATGAAGTTGGAACACAACCAACACCGATCTCTATAAAGACTGAACCCTGAACTCCTGATATCCCCATGCCCAGATCAACGGTCATGGCCCTCTTGTGATCTGATGGTTCAGATCAAATTGTGAGTTCAGGTCTCGCGAGTTCACGAAACTCTACACTTTTACTTCCTTCAGAAGTGAGTCAGTGAAACATTGATCCTTTGCCACGTGTCCTCTATTGGTGGACGGTTCCGATCACTTCAGAAATTTCAGGACTTTGACGAATCCACTCTATCGCCTATACAAGGGTTAAGATCGACGGTCAAGGTAGCTCCCAATGGATCCTGGAATCTACGGCCCCGATTCCATCGCTACTTGTGAATATTGAAAAGGGTTGAGGAGTTAGCGCCTGCACTTATCTTCTAGATCCATTGGTCCTGACAGACCTAGGATACTTCCGAAAGGATCTCATCCGTTCATCTACCAAATAGAAGGATACTCCCTTTTTTATAATTGGACTCGTTATCCTTTCAAATCTTGGGTAACAAAATTTAATCTTTCGGAGCTTCAATCTCCCACGAATACGAAACCTTCGAGATCTAACTCCTTCTTGCACAAGGTTTCCAAACCCAGGTCACATGAACCTTCAGATGGTTCTTGGGCAATTATCCCAAATCTTAGTCGAGTTTGTGGATAAGGGAATGGGTACTTTTCAAAATCCCTAGGCTACTGACCTGAATGAAGTGCCTTCCTAACTCACCGAGTGATGAGATACGACACCGGGGTAGGGTAACCTTGTGGTTTTACCATAGCAGTAGCCTTACCCAGGAGCTTACTCCAATTCTAAGACATGATGCAATTCCCTGGGGAGGGTGATTTCGAGGAATTAAATCAGGACATCACAAGAGTCAAACAGATGGGACGATTCTCAGTGGAACAGACTCATACTCCGGACTGACTCATATTATACATAGAAAAAATATGGCATATAAGTATACACATACATCCATTATTTCCAATCTAAACACCAGGCCATCATTCCATACTGAAAACATTTATAGGCGAATAAACATGAGCATGTATCCATGATATTCAATTCAAAATACGAGGCATAAAATACTTATCAGAACCACAAGGCGTGATGCGACTGCTGAGAAGAGTGCTTGTTTCCACCCAACCATAGGCTCAGTCACTCCCAGCGGATTTATCGCTGGCCACCCCCGATCTTAGACCATGATGCTCTAAGATTCAATCTTTTACCTCCAGCTCCACGGAAGTTAGGGATGAAGGTTACTCTCCTTCTCCTGATACCAAAAATGTATGCGGACGAAGGTTACTCTCCTTCTCCTCACTTAATCCGAGAGTTGAGGTTCTCCTATGAAATATCTATGTTCCCCTCTGCCCACACCCCCCCACACTTTATTTCTTGCATCCTTTAGCAAGATTGCATGTGGCACAAATTTTCCCATCCGTGGTTAGGTCTGGGAGATTTTACAGAAGGGTGGTCCACCCCATCCCCTCATTAACTCTTGAGGAGCCTCCCCACCTACCATCCTAACTGAAATTCATTTCTGGGTCAGAGAGTTGTTTTGGTCTTGAAAAACTAAAACCAGTATGGTATTGGTTTGGTGGAAGTTAATGCAACTGCTCCAGGTCCCTTCCTAGTATCCATTCAACACATATTCATAACAAATTTACATTCATCAGCCTTTTATACAAAGTTCCATCAAATAAAACATTCACACCTTTGAGTTTGCCATAGTTCTTGGCCAATATAGTTATAATTACAGACTGGGGGAAATAGGGTGTTACAATTCCCTCCCCCTTAAAGGAACATTGTCCTCAATGTTCTATATATCAACAAGAAGTGTATGTACAGAAGTAAACAAAATTAGATATGCCTGTTTCATGGCATCTTCCATTTCCCACATAGCCTTATCTAGACCAAAGTGTTTCCATTGCACCTTGACCTGCACAATGGTTCGGTTCTTGAGTGAGTTTTCCTTCCAGTCTAGTATGCATTGGGGTTCTGGCAGGAACTCTCCCTCTGGTTCCACCTGGATCATAGACCAGTCAATTATATGATTAGCATCATGTATATATTTCTTCAATAAGGAAACATGGAAAACATTATGTTATTTTACTATGGGAGGTAGTGCTATTCTATAGGCTACTGGTCCCACTCAATCTAAGACTTCAAAGGATCCACAATACCAAGGTGCCAACTTGGCATAGGCTCCCATCCTCAGGGAACTCTTCCTGGACCTAACTCTGAGATAGACCTAACTCTTCCTGGACCTAACGTTTCTGTCTATTCTGAGCTATTTTTAGATTTTGTTTTATCTGAATCATTTGTTGCTCCATTTCTTTCAACATGTTAGGTCCAATTGTAATTTTGATCATGGGATTACTCCAACTAAATGGAATGTTGCACGGTCTACCATATAGGACTTCGAAAGGGCCCATCTTAAGTGATTCTTGGTAGCCGTTGTTGTAGGCAAATTCTACCAGTGGCAGGTAATACTCCCACCTTTTAGGTTGATGCATTACATGCATCCTTAGCATGTCCTCTAATATTTGGTTCACTCTTTCCATCCGTCCATCGGTTTGAGGATGATAGGCTATGCTAAATAATAATTTGGTCTCTAGACCAGTCATTAAGGATTTCCAAAAGTTTGAAGTAAATTTCATGTCCTTGTCGGACACGATTTTCTTAGGCATGTCGTGTAGTCTGAATATCTCCTTCATGAATATGTTGGCAATATCTATTGCCTTGCAAGTCAATTTGACAGGGATGAAGTGAGCAGACTTGCTTAATTTTTACACCACTACCATGATAGTGTCATTCTGTATGGCTGATGATGGTAATCCAGTGATGAAATCCATGGAGATGGTCTCCCATTTCCATTATGGGATTGGTAGGGGTTGTAATAACCCTGTTGGGTGCCGGTGTTTTGCTTTAACTTGCTGGCATTCTAGACATTTAGCTAAGTACTCATCTATGTTTTTCTTTAGTCTAGGCCAATAGAATTGTTTCCTGGTGGCCGTGATCATCTTCTGGTATCCTGGGTGACCAATATATGGTATTTTATGTAGTTCATCCATTATGAACCTCTTCAAGTCGTCACAGTCTGGGATATACAATCTATTCTTGTAAGTTAGTAGACCTCCATCTAGCATCTGGTAGTCTTTATACTTTATCCCTATGGGTTCTTGCTCCAGGTACGAGGTCACGGTCTAGAAGAATTCGTTTGTTTCTTGTGCATTCCTGACTCTTTCCTTGACATTCATCTCGCAGGTTCTCATCATTTCCAGGTAAATTGTTTTCATACTTTTTCTAAGGGCATCGGCTACCTTATTTTCCTTTCCTTTGATATGTTTGATTTCGAAATCAAACTCTCTAAAGAGGGCCATCCACATAGCTTGTCTAGCATTGATTTTTGGTTGGTCAAACAGGTGTCACAATCCATAGTGGTCTATCATAAGTATAAACTTCCTACCTAGGAGGTAATGCCTCCACATTTTCAAGGCGTGCACTATGGCGGCCAACTCTAGATCATGGGTCACATAGTTGACTTCGTGCTCATTCAATTTACGGGATTCATAGCAAATTATGCTTCCTTCTTGCATAAGGACTCCTCCGAGTCCTTCCTTGTAGGCATCTGTGCACATGAGGAAGTCATTTTCGGGATCGACGATCTTCAATACGGGTGCATGGGTCAGAAGGAATTTCAGGGATTGAAATATTTCTTCACACTACTACATATGGGCAGATTATTCCACAAAAATTTTCCACTAGTTTCATATTTTTTTTAAACAGGGCGGGATTTTCGTCTCTATTGCCACGAAAGTTCGTTGCAATATTGACAAAAATCTTAATTTAACCTAGTCAGGATTTTCGTCGATATAGCGACAAACTTTCGTGGCAATAGAGACGAAAATTTTGTTTATCTCATTGGTCGGTGTCAACGGCTAGTTGACTATTTTATCTATATATACGTGACGTTAAGAGACTTTGTGACACAATTGCTATAGTTGCGACACTGTTCTTGGCTTTTGTTTGAGCTGTTTATTTTTTCCATCACCCACCGGTTGAACAAATCCAATTCTCGATCTACATAGCTTGGATTTTGAACTTGCAAGGTTAGTATGTTATTTTTTATGGATGTACTAATTTAACTTGTAATTTTTTTTTCAAATGTCCAAATTGCATTTAGCTTATTTTTTCCTTGATAATATATTTATATAATATGTGTAGTTATACCATATTTCATGTCTTTGGTTTTTGGATATAGTTAGTATATTCTATGGAAAAGGGTATGTGGATTCCATAATATTCTAGGTTTATGGAATCCACATACCCTTTTCCCTTCAATTGTAGCTATAATCCCTCTCTCTTTTCATTGATAAAGATATGGAATTTCTCTTGAAACTCAACCCTAATCGGTGAAATGATAGTACTTGATTGCTATATTCCCTGCTTTAGCAGGGACTAATAAGATATATAAACACTAACCCTAAACTTATGTTAGGTGTATATGTCGTTATTATATAAAGAAAACATTTGTACACATATGACCTTATTATAAAGATGTTATCTATGTCGTCATGATGTTGATCCTCTACACATATGATCACCTTATTATAAAGATGTTTACCTTATTATAA
>JASDQU010372205.1:109007-122153 GCA_032191745.1 Picea mariana | reverse complement strand
CTACATCATGTGAATAAATGAGTTGAGGTCGAACACAATGAGACATCATTTGATTACCGGTCATTGAGGTATACCGTTAACAAACGCGAGACAACCTACCAATAATGAAAGTAGGTATCAAAGCACCGAGTACATCTCTACAAATGTGAATAAAGGAGTTGGTCTCGAACACTTGAGAGATCCATTGATCAGGAGACAATGATGTATTCCCATCTATCAATGGTGAGAGAGCCTGCCACTAATGAATGCAAGCCTCAAGGTACTCATAAAACTCTAGGTCGCATGTCTAGAATAAATGAGCTGAAGTTGATGGAAAGAGACCCGCTGAAAGGAGAGAATTGAGGCATCTCTCATCAGTCAACACAAGGAACAAAGAAGGAGCTTCATGTTTGGTGGAGATCGGATGAAGAACATGTTCACGAACCAACGACCCTGTGTGTATTTCGCATGTGCCAAATGCAAGAGGTACATGAAAAGGACCCTCTAAATAGCAGCCAATGCTGAAAAACTGTTGACAAAGGCGAGGAAACCACCAATAAGGCTAATGGCATCCAAGACACTGCACAAATCCCAAAGTGTGAATAGATGTCTTGTCGTTGAACACAAGGGAAACCACCCAGTCAACGACTAATGATGAAATGTCGATTGTTGGGTTCAAGGTGACCTACCAATGATGAAATTAGGGCCAAGGTGCATGATAAGACCAAAGTATCATGTGATTTTGAGACAAACTGAGGGTATGGCCGACATGCAAAGTCAAGATTTCCGAGGAGTGGCCGACACAGGTTGATAGACTTCCTTTGAACAAGAGCATGCGACATATGGTGGACTCTGGCATCATGGACTCAATGATGTGACAATTAGATACAGGAGGCATCAATAACGTTCTCTATACAGACTGGAAGAGTAACCAGTCGGTAGAGAAAACTTTGTAGCGAGGTCAGCTTCCTAAGGTCATGCTAAACCCAAAATTATGATGACACAAGGACTCAATAACTTTGTGCTATGTTCAAAGGCGACATGATTGCTGCCAATTACAATATAGTATTCCCTTCCCGCCCATCTTTTTTTTTTTTTTTCATAACAAATGAATGTTATGATACAGAGGAGGGAATGAGTGTCACAAGTAAGAAAAACTAGTTCCAGCAGTGGAACGTACCTATGCTCGATGCAAGGAAATGCATGCAGGAGATCGACACTCGGGGTGATGTTCCCTCCAGGGTATAGGGTGTCAAATTGCGAAGGATAAAAACAAGGCTCTGCTTGGTTGAGGATGAAAATTTCTTAGGCAACGGTTTATAACGCAAAGCGAGAACCAACTAAAGGCTCAATACAGCAAGCGAGGGCATGAGATGCAATCACAACTTAACACAAAAAAATGTCATTTTCTATATCTTTTAGTCTACTTGGTGTGAAAAATGGGTAAACGTGTGCCAAATAGACGTCTTTTCAAATCCAATTTACGAGTGTGAAAAAGACAAGTTCACTCAACAATCTTTTCTATTTTTGATAGTGAGTCAGAAAAGAGCTTAACTAAGACTCGTGATCTTTCAAATCCAATTTTAACGAGTGTGAAAGGGACAAATCACTCGGTGATCTTTTCAGTTTTTAGACGAGTCGGTAAAGAGCTTAACTAAGACTCGTTATTGGGAGTCCGCGAATAATAAGGCCACGTGTGCATTAATGAGAAATGAGGCTCGTTGTAAAGTCATGTATTGAATTATAAGGGACTCCTAGTCCTAAGGAAAAAAACTTGGCATGGGCACCAAATGACAAAGAGGTTCTAACTAGGGTACCCATGTTTGGTAAGTCTCTACCATTTATTAATGATGCTATTAATAGCAGATGGAGGTTTATGCATCGCAATAAATGGGTTCGTACCTGAGGCATAAAAAGCGGTAATCGAAGGATAATGCAAAAAATGCACGATGGAGTAGATGCCTATCTTATATGCTAGGTTATGAATATACCTGCCCGAGGAGACGAACGGCCAACCATGACATTGAAACCCACAAGAAAATTGAGTCGAAACTACAAAAAAGAGCTTAAAACCATTCTTGACTTAGTCCATTAGACAAAACGATAGCATAAAACTATATCAAGTGGGTAAAAAATGGCTTATAAATAGTAATAAAATCAAAATTTACTGTATCATTTTCATTTTTACCCAAATAGTGCAATTTGGACTAAAACACCTCCATAATTCAAATGGCGATCGCAGGAGCAATAGGCAACGGAATCACGCACTGTCTGGACCAGGTAACTCTTCATCCCATCCTCTTCAAATTCAATGGTTTACAATTTTGAGTTAGGTTCTATTTTTTTAGTTTTTAAGGGCGCAAATTGTTTTTTTGGGTATACGCGGGTTTCTCTGAATAGGTCGTTTATACGACTAGTTATACGCCCCTGTGTGAACCACGGGGGGCGTATATCAGGCCCTACCCATGAATGTTTGTAAATAAACCACGTATACATGCGCAAATGGAAAAAAAAAAAGATGTTTCTAACTCATAAATGATTTGGTTTTTTGCAGTATGGTGTTGGAATGGAGAGAGTGAGAGCATGAGGAGGTAGATGCAGCAGTGGATTAAGATCTGCTGGCTCAAGCGACTTTAAAAATGTGTGGTTTATACAAGTTTTGGGCTCTCAAAGGAATGAGGGCCCAAGTGAGGTTGTTGGAAATGTTGGTGGGCTATTGGGATCCCGATAGCGAGAGATTTATCCTTGATGAGAAACCATTAAGGATCGAAGTAGAGGAGATATAATTCTTGACTGGACTTTCACGCCGAGGAGAGGTTGTGGACCTCAATTCATGCGGGGCAGGGAGTGGGATGAAGGTCGAAGAATACATCGAGGCCCACTGTGTTGCAGGAACTCCCGTGGTGGGAAGTCAAATCCCTATCCAGGCTATAGGTAACCTCAGCCTGAAGAGTATTGTGCTCGTGCTTACCAGGATCATAGGATCGGCCTCATTGCATCAAACATCGAGACCACTTATGTTTTACACACTGGAGTGTGCGAGACCCACCGTCACAATTGGTGTACCTCAATGTTGACCAACATGAAAGGTCAGTTGACAGAGTGGAAGCAGGGGGGTAAGCGAAACTTTGGGTTTGCCTCTATCCTTTGTAGCTTCTTTTTCGAGTGAGTCCCAGGTCTGGGACCTAGAGTGGAGATCATTCCTAGAGGACCACGTGGTCTGGCTATGGCACGATGGATCGAGGTCATGAGACGGCAAGGGGGAGGTAGGGTGGTGACACCCTACAATGATGATTTTTTCTTTTGGTGGCGGAGACAAATCATAGCTCTGGACAACTATCCTTATGCATGAGTCAATTTTAGAGGAGATCCTGATATTCCACTTCCACCAGGAGCCCCCTACGATGCCATAGGTAAAATGTTTTTATATATTTCATTTTTTTGTATTTTTGTATTGAAGAGAACAAAAATATTTTTGGATGGTGTTTTAAATATTAACTCGATACTTGTGTGATTGCAGATGTGGGTCTGCAATGGCCAGATGGATTCCTACGACATAGTTGGAGGCACCGAGGAGATGAGGCAGTGGGAGGAGAAGCGGAGAGAGTCCTACAGAACGTGTAGGGTAACCTGTCTCATCTGATACAGAGGATTCCTATGGTTCAGGTGGAGGATCTACCTGAAGCCATGTAGCGGCAGGTTGTCGGTGTACCTAGAGCATGGGTATGACTCTTCTGGAGTCTCGCAAATGCCATGATTTACTATCATGATGCACATTCGGCGCCACGGGCGTAGATTTCATGGGACATGTATATCGGCTGTATATGTATTTTGAGGGTTTTAGCCCCAATTTTGTAATATAAACACCATATTTTTTGGAAATATATAAAGAGGGATCTTCGGCTTTACTCATATCTTACAATGTATACATTGATTTAATGGTTTTCTTTGCTTTATTAATGTGACAAATGCCAATCTAAAACATAATTAGCGTAGGCATCGAATACATGATTAGAACTTCTAGGAATGTGAAAGTATGTAATAAAATCAAATTGTCATTCTAAAATATGTACAAGTTGGAATCGACAGAGTAATGTCAAATCACACACATAGTAACGGCCATTCAACTAACATACGACTAACTGAAAATCCAGGCGAACCTCTAGAGAGTGAATACCATGTGAGATATCATCGCGCAAAAGTTCATTGACGGTACAATATTCAGCCACATTGTTCATGAATGGCCCTAGGCATACACCACCTGAAGACACCAGTAGACCCTCGGGTGAGTAAATCACCCAAGCGGAGGAAGCCAAGTTTCATGTATGACGACTAGCTTCGTCTGCGAATCCTAGGTAGACTGAAGACTCCGTTGACATCTGCCAACCAAAAGGGAAAACTTGATAAGCAAGCCGAAGACAAAAAGAAAAAAGATGTATATACACTAAATTTACATTAGTATACAAAGGGTTTCGCCCAAGCCCAGGGATCAAGCGTAATACCTTTTTAAGTAGAGCCCATTTCTGGGCTCGACCAATTTCTTCCCTTCATAATCTTCCAATTCGTAGGCTCCTTTTTCTAGATCACGTCGCATGATATAAGGACCATGCCACATGGGTTTAAACTTGCCTGCCCCTAGCAGTTCTTTGGCTTGGTCATACAAGAGGACCAAGTCACCCTCGGTATACAACCGGGGCCAAACAGACTTGTCGTACTGAACCTTGACATGTTTTTTGTTTGCCTTGATAGCCGTAAAGGTGTCTCGACACTGCTCGTCAAGACTCTCTAGGTGCACCAGGCATCGCTCCAAATCTGAAGTGTCAGGTAGGAGCTCAACTACCAATTTGAGAGAAGGGATTTCGCATTCAACGGGAAGTGTCGACTCCACACTGTGCACTAACTAAAAAGGGGAAAAACCGATGGCAGTCTTAACCGAGGTTCGGTATGCCCAAAGCACGGGATATAGCATGATGTGCCAATTGTAATTACTCCAACTGACGGTATTTTGCAAGATGGTCTTGGGAGACTAGTTGATGGCCTCTACTTTCCCATTTGTCTGGGGGTAATAAGGAGATGAGTGACTATGTTTAAACCCTAGCTTAAATGCTAGTTCTACCATCATTTCATTTTGAAAGTGACTGCCATGATCATTGACAATCTCACTCAGGATACTGAATCGGGCGATAATTTGGTTGAACACGAAGAAGGTTACAGTCTTCCCATTGGATTTTACAGTAGGCATGGTTTCGGCCCACTTGGTAAAGTAGTCTACAGCCACGATGATGTGTTTATGCCCCCCAGCTGAAGTTGGATTGCAATCGACAAAATCTACCCCCCACTTGGTGAAGGGACCGACAGTAATGACTAGGTGAAGAGGGGTTGGGCGCAAGCACATTTTCCAATTAAACACCTGGCAGGGGTGACACTTCTTAATCACTTCAATGAAATCTTTAAAGATGTTGGGCTAGAAGTAACTGGCTCGCAATATTTTTTGGGTTGTCGTAAGCCCAGATAGGTAACCACCACAAGCCCCTTTGTGGCAGTCACTTAGGACTAACTCGGCTTCCTCGTGAGTTAAGCAACTATGTAAGATACTATCTATTCCTCGGTGATACAAAGTGTCACCAACGATGGTATAGTTTTTGGCTTGGTATCTAACTCGTCGTTGATCATCTCGCGAGAGATGTTGAGTGAACTTCAAGGTTTGAAGACATAAAACAATGTCTCCATACCAGGGGTCAGACGACGAGACAAGGAAAATGTGTTCGTCTGCATATGAATCGACATGGATAATATCCTCGTCTAGTCGTCGGAAATCGGATATTAACTTTGCAAAAACTAGTGACTTCTTGGACTTGGCTGAAGCAAAGTCGAGATCAAATTCTTATAAGATGACGATCCATTTATTATATTTCCCACCTATGATACGACTAGTGAGGACGTATTGAAATGGATTAACATCAGCGACTACAGTCATTTTGCAAAGCAATATATAGTGTCGTAAATGTTGGACTGTGTGAATGGAAACCAAATCTATCTTTTCGACGTGAGAGTAATTAATCTCATGACCAACTAAATTTCGTCTAAGATAGTAGATGACGTGCTCATGGAGCTCATCATCCTCATGAACTAGAACCATACCAATCGTCTCTTCAGACGTGGCAATATATAATAAGTAATCTCTACTGTAATCAGGAGATTTTAGCAGAGAAGTCGATACCAAGGCTTTCTTTAAGGCGTTGAAAAACTTATGGGCTTGCTCATCCCAGATAAATGGGGTGTCTTTCTTCAGTAGGCACATGAAACCCTTACTGATATTGGCATAATTCACTATAAACTGATGCGGAAATTTAGCTTTCCCCTGTAAACCTTGAAGTTGTCTAATCATGCGCGGGGGAGGCAATTGAAGTATTGCCACAACCTTAAGAGGATCTACCATGATCCCAATCTCAAAAACTAAAAATCCTAATAGACGGCCAGACCTAACGCAAAAGATGCATTTGTGAGGGCATAACCATATTCTTTAGTAACGGCATCTTTCAAAAAATAGCCAAAGGTGTGTGACATGATCCACTCTCTTGCAAGAGTGGGTAGCAAGATCATCGAGGTAAGCTTTAACTATATGCTTGATATCGTGAAAAGCGAAAGTCATGGCGTGTTGGAAGGTTGCTCCGGCATTTTTCAGGCAGAAAGGCATTTTTTGAAGTACCCCAAGGACATATAAATGTTGTCTCGTGTTGGTCCTTAGGTTTGATTTGGATTTGGTTGTATCCTAAAAATCTGTCCATAAAGGAAAACATTTTTCTTCCCCCACACTCATCGAGAATCTGATCAATGAAAGGTGTGGGGAATTTATCTTTAGGACAAGCTTTGTTCAGGTCGCAAAAGTCCATACACACACGGATGGTTCCTTGCTTTTTATTCACATGAACGGGGTTGGATACCCATTCAGTTAAGGGAACTGGGTAGATGAATTCGGCATTAAGTGGCTTCTCCACCTTTGCCTTAATAGCGGGGGCCTTCCTAGCATTAACAGCTCTAACACGTTGTCGAATAGGTTTAGCATCCAGATAAGTTATAATTTCATGTTCGAAAATATGAGGGCCGATCCCTAGCATCTCTTCATATGACCAAGAGAATACATCTCAAAATTCTTTGAAGAGGTTGGTGTAGATCAGAATCTCTTCTGGCAAACAATCTGCACCTATATTTACATTCTCAATTTTTCCAGGTGTACGAGAGATGTCGATCAAGACGGTAGGAGAAATACTTGCCATATTTCCTTTGGCATAAATATCATGCGTATCAAGTGAAACTACAGTGTGACCGACTATCTCACTCAAGGTAGACCGAAAATCATCTTGCTCGATTCTTTCAAGACTTGGGAGAAAATAAGATCGATGATGCATATCGTCCCAAGGTCTCTTGGAAACATTCATGGCTTCAAGGATGGATTCATCCGAAGGAAAAGTATCATCTAATAAATCATGTAAAAAAGATAACGAAGTGGCCCATATGGGCCTAAGAACGGGATCCTCCTCGTCCATCTGCGAGGTAACAGGATCAGGATTGGTGGAAGAGTCAAGGATAGCTTGATACGCAATCTCCGTTGCCAATAGTGGCATAGCCATGTCAGCATGCGACTGACCTTCAATCGATGAAGTCGAAGAAGGTAGGGTCCAAGGATCACTAAAATAGGAAGTGCGGAAAGGAATGGACCTCTCTGCTGAAGCAATCCTACTAGACATGGTGTAAACGTGGTGAATCGGTGTCAAGAAGTCGAAATTACCCATGAGGGAAGAATACATTCTGACACCGATATTCTCAGTTTTCGGCTGAGAATTGTCGATCACAAGGATCGATGGTTCAATAGATGCATTAGGCCTAGATTACGGAAAGGATAACTGGTTGATCATCACGATCTCCCCTTGATGAGGAAAACGAAGTACATGGAAAACGGACGATATGACAGCGACCATAGCATAGGTCCAATTGCGACGTAGTAACAAGTTATAATTGAGAGGTGCATCAACTACCTCTACATCCACCTCTACCGTCTTCCCACCTAACTAGACCAAAAAGGCGGGGAGAGTACCATGAGGATGGAAGGAATGACTGTCAAATGCAGTCAACATGTTCGACGACTTGGAAAGGGTCAGAGAATCAATATCTTTCCAACAAACCAGGGACATCACGCAAGTGGCAGCACCTTCATTGACGACTGCTCATTTGACAGTATACTTGGAATACTCCATGTGGATTTGAAAATCCACATGGTAGGGTAAGCGAGGCTTCACGTTCGTGACATCAAAATTGATGATTTTTTAGACACTCAACTCTAGAGCTCCTAAGGTAGGGAGTAAGGCATTCCTCTATGATGGACACATCTGGAGTACCTCCAAAGTTGACATCGCACAAGGGGTTTGGCCGAAATCTTCAACAATAGAGTAGTTATGGGTGGCTCTAGCATTAGGGTTGTGGGTAGAGCACTTGAGTACTCCTTTCGGAATACGAGGTGGTGGCTCTGGTTTCTTGATCTATAAGTTTGTCTCTGGGGGTGGAGGAGGAGCTTCTCAGCTGGTAGTAGCTTTTGAACAGCTATAATCTCGAGAGTGGGTGGCTATATCAATTTTTGCATCGGCCATATTGATGCAAACATGATCGCCATCTTGCGACGGTGGATTTTGACTTCCACCAGATGCATTTCCAATGCTTGAAGAACTCGAGGCTAAGTGTTGGTTGTGTGGGAATGGATTTGTCAGCACAGCAGGCGGTAGATTTAAAAGCCTCGTAGCCTCCGCAAGTTTGGGGCACAAGTGGGTAAGGTGGTCATCGGTACAAATTTTGCAAGGAAACTTCACCTTACACTTCTCTTTCCTTCCCTCTCCGGCATTATCATTTTGTTTCCCATTATTATCTTTTTCCTTGGGTTTATTATTATTATTCTTCCCACCCTTACAATTATTTCAACCTTTCCTTTTATTCCCATCTGGTTGTTGGTCACCATTTGGGTTTTTCGACGATTGCACAGAATGTACATCCACCGACTGGATGGGTTTCGAGGATCTAGACAAAGTTGGTCCTCCGGCAAACTTCGTTGTCGAGTCTATGGATTTTACATTGGCGGACCCTACAATGCCATTGGCATGAGGTTCGGGAGTTTTTCTAGGGTCGTGATTTGTTCGCGGTGCATCTGGAAGAAGGTGGTATAACATCCCAGATAGAGCATAGATCAAATCAAATTGTTGGGCTCTAAGGATAGCTTCTTCCTCACTGAAGACCCTGGAAGTAGAAATGTCCTTTGAAATAGGAGCATGAAAAGACTTTAGGAACCATTATAGAAGAAAGGATGGGGGTATAGGATTCTTGACCAACCACCTTCGCCTACGCCATTTCTGGATATGGTCTGAGATGTGAGTGTTGGTACCCTGGCTTAAAGTTGACAAAAGTTCAAGGCCAACATCATAACGAATGGGCAGTTGAAAGTGGTTGAGAAAGGCTACCACCAACTGATGGAATGACCCATATGTCCCCCTAGGTAGCTCAATGTAACATTGTGATGCCACTCCAATGAGAGTGTGCTGAAACAATCGTAACCTAATAGAATCATGGTTCAGAGAATTCGATGAGCACCAAAGGTGAAAAGTAGTAATGTGATCACCAGGGTCTTCGCCATTCTTACCTTCAAACTTTGGAATGTCTGATGGAAGTTTGGTAGGGACAGGGGGCCATGTGGGGTCATGACTCACTGGGTCATTCATTAGTTTAGACAAATCTGGCAGATTAAGCGTGGCCAGAAAGGGAATACGGGGTTGCGACACCTGACCCCATCCTCCCACAAAAGATTGTGCATTAGGGACTATGTTCCATCCAAGATTCTGGTGAGGACCAAAACCTTGCCTGGAATTATAAGACCCTCCTCCAGGCTGATTCGTAAAAGATGGATTGGGCATTATTCCGGCAGGAATGTTCTGATAAGGGTTATGAAAATTGCCCCCAATTGGATTAGATCCAAGCTGGGGGTTGTTAAAACTGACCCCAACTGAATTAGATCTAGGTTGGGGAGTGACCAAAGTGTAAGACTGGCCTCCTCCAGGTGGGAACCTGGAGGATTGAAGTGGATTCGTCATGCCAAAAGTATTGGTTGGAATCGGCACCGAGGGGATAGGGATATAGGGCAGAACTTGTCCGCCAGCTGGGTTGTTCCATCCAACCGTAGAAGGATTAGACCCAGGGTTAAGAATAGGGACACTCTCTACATTAGGATTTTCTTGGGGAATATGAGAACCACCAAATGGTGAAGGAGTGTAAAGAGGTGTAGTGCCCCCAAGTCCAAGGCTAGCATTATGGATAGCAGTTGGGATGGCAGTTGAAAATTGCGATGTGAAGTTAGGCATACCATAAGAAAATGGACTAGAATCCATGGGATGGTCTGAACATTGTAACTCGGCGAGTGGCCAAAACCCCCAAAAGGGTTCGAGGTAAGAGATGAAGCATTAACTACAGGTCGATCCATAGTACCAGTGTAAGCCTTCGTCACTGCAACTGTAGCGGCTGCAGGTGTCGAAGGAGTGCCATTAATTATAGTGGGATTGGGAGTCGAAGACCTCCCAGTGTTCTAAAGAGTAGACTCGGTACTCATCCTTGTGGGATCACAAGTCTGAAAAGTGGATGCGTGTGTACCACTACTGATAACTCTACACCTTTTAGAAGGAAAGGACTCAAAAACTGGTGGTAACTGTAACAACCAATGGGACCTTCGAGGAAGCTGGTCCGACTCCACGACAACTTATGACTCTTCCACAAATAAAAATATATCCTATGGCCAACTAGTAGTCAAAGAGAATATCAAAAAGTCAAATGACCAATATGCATGCAAATGGGCTAAAGTGGTTGAGAGGCCTCCCTCGCAAAAGAAGGTATGTCTCGTCCAGGAGGGACTTGAGACTACCCGCTAAATTTTGGAGGTAACAGAATCAGTTATAAGGGCCCTCGTGGGCTTAACAACCAGTCGTTTAGATCCCCCCCCGGAGAGGTAATCCTCCATAAAGGTTGTGTGTTGTTCGACCCTTATCTGACTCAGGGTACAAGAAGAATAACCCCTGCAAGTAACCTATGAGATATCTAAGTCAAGAAACTAATAAACCACTGTATAATCGATGCACAGGTGAGAAGTCGTAAGTCCGGATCACCGTATGGGTAGGGTAGCAAAGCCGGAAACCTTGAAAGCATCGCCTCTCACAAAGGTATGGGCACTAGAAAGATCCCAAAATACGAATAAATCCACAGAAATATCTCTGACGCTAGGTGAGTATCCAAGGGTTATCCCTTCAACTAACTTCGTGTGACCTCATGATTAACTCTGGTGTGAGTGAAGCCTCCTGATCTTACCAATTATACAATGGACTCTCAACTCCCTATCTCAGACACATATGTTGATTTAATTGCCTTGGAGAATTTTACTCACAAAATCCTATTCCAAGGCACTAAATCCTAAGCTAGTTTGTGCACCCTAAAAATAAAATCGTGACTAATCAATTTTAGTTTAAAGCATAAATTTTATTGGTCGTGGTTACTCAAAAAGGTATGGAAGTGAAACTCATGGTGTTATGACTCTACCAGAAAATAAATATGGATATAATGCAAAGTCTATCTTTAAATTTTCAATGAATGATATGCTAATAAAAACAGTGCAGTCTTCAATTTCAAATCTGCAATTCAGAAGTAAAATACGATCTTTCGCTAAATGTGCTAAGATAATGATAAAATTCAAAGACGAAAATGCCAACCAATGAAAAATACCTATTTTTTTGTATTTTCAATATTCTAAAAAGAAAATGCATGGACTGATAAGCACCTTGACATATGAATTCTACTGTGTATAAAAGCAGTAACTCAAGCAGAATACCAGGCAGCCAAGCAAACAGCCCAAAATCTAAGGACAAATTAAAAATAGAAAACAAAGAGAAAGACTACGCCCAAAAATTCAACTCCAAACAGGCTTCCTGTCATCCCATATAATCTCAACAGACACTATAGAGACCTAAGAAGGCTCAGCAATCTTTAAATCCTACCCAGCAGTCACTCAACCAAGAAAACAAGCAAGGGGAAGTGGTATACGGATCGAGGTAGGCCTCTTTCTAGTATTGCACATTATTCTATGTTGGTACCCTATCCCTGAAGTCTGAAGGAAGTCTATAGGTCAGCATATCATAGTTACAGGTCAGCTACATAGGTATTGGTATAGTTGTACACTTGTTTTGATGGTTACCTTTTGTCATGATATGGTGTATTCTTGAGGTATACTTGGTATGGTTGGTTTGGTATTTGGATATGGTATATCTTGGTTGCTTGGTTGAGTGAGGAGCACTCTTATATCTGATTTAGTATATGACATGGTTTTTATAGTTCATATCCTTGAGTTCATGTTGTATTGTGGCATATGCATGAGGGACATGCATTGGTTCTTTGAGATACTTCATTGATGATATGGTACATGTCTATATATGATTGATGCTATGGTATATGGTACAGGTTGTATTCATGATTGATGTTATGGTTTATGATTGATGCATGTTATAGTTCACATGTTGGTACACATTTGATGCATGGTATGGTACAGGCACACGGGTTGGATATAGTGACAAGTTGACAAGTTACGGGTTGATGTGACATTGGTAGTGATAGTGACATTGACAATGGCAGTGATAATGACAATAACAATGGCATTGGCAGTGACAGTGGAAGTGATTGTGATAGCGACAATTGGTCTACACTTATATTCCAGGGTGGCAGGATGGGGCAAGGATAGGTGGTTGTAGCCACCTTCCGATTGGAGTTGAAGAACTCAGGGGGTTGTAGCCTCCTTATGGTTGGATCCAGAGAATTCAGGGAGTTGTAACTTCCTTCATGTTGGATCATGAGAATAGGGGTTTGGATCCTCCTTCCAGTTGTATCTAGAGAATCAGGAAGTTGGTGCTTCCAATGAATGTACACTTTTGATATATAAGAAAAGAATTTGGTGGTTTTCTCCCATTTGGGTTTCCACGTAAATTCTGGTGTACTGTGTATCTATTGTGATGTGATGTTGTTTATGATTATATTGTTGATGATATATTGAATGCTAAGAAATAAACTAGTGAATATAGTTGAAGAATAAACTGTGGT
>JASDQU010372205.1:94156-104951 GCA_032191745.1 Picea mariana | reverse complement strand
AGCAAGATGAAGAGGTGGAAAACTTTGTAAGAAAGATGAAAAGAGGAACCGACAAATACAATGGTATGATTCCATTGAAATGTTTTAATTGTGATGGTGTTGTTAATTTTGCTAATAAATGTCCCTATAAGAATAAGGAAAGTAATGAAGAAGATGACTCTAAAATGAAAAAGAAAATCCAAAAGAGTAGAAGAAACGAAAAGAAATTTTTCAAGAAAAGTCTCTGGACCAAGGAAGACAATTCATCAAACGAATGCGAAGACAATAATAGTGATACAAAGAGAGTACTTTTTATGGCAGTAGAAGACTCCGACGAAGAAGGCTCCGAAGAATAATGTGAAGAGGTAGAAGTTGATTACAGAGAAGAATTGATGTGTGCAATAGAATCTCTAAAAAGGGAAAAGAAGAAAAACAATTCACTCTGGAAAGAACTAAATTCCAACTCCAAAGAAGTCGAGCAGATGATCACAAAGCTAAAAATCCAGGTAGAAGAAGACAAGAAAATTGAAGAAGCACTCAAAGGATAGTTAGATGAAAAGGACAGGATCATTGAAGGGTTAGAAGTAGAGATAGTCACTCTAAGAAAATATCTTCAGAAGAAGGACATGCAACAAAACAACACTAGTATATTGGATAATATCATTAACAGTCAAATACCTTACTATGACAGATATGGATTAGGATACAACTAGAAGCAGACAAAGAAAGGTTCAAGCTCCAAAACGACAGATCAAGAAGCAAGAACAATAAGATATTAAAAATCCATCAGAGGTCCCTCTAAGAAAGAAGAATACAGGAAGAATCAAGAAGAATATTATAGAGACACTACACCACCTAGAAGATTCAAAAGTCAGTACCAACAATAGCCATTTGTAGAAAGACCTAAAGAAGAAGAAGAATTCAGAAGAGCACCACCTTTCAGAAAATCTTCCACTCCTAGTTATCAAAATATTTTTCTTGGTTCATGTTATTCATGTAATAATTTTGGGCACAAAGCTGTGAATTGTAGAGCCAATACCAAGAACAAAATCAACTATGAAGGCTATACAAGAAATAGTTATCCTGGAAGATCTCATGAATCTCAAAATAGAAACTACAACAAATTTTGATCATTGAGTGATGAGGTAGAATACTACAAGTGCAACAGCTTTGGACATATGGATAAAGATTGTAGACTCACTATTACTCCAAGGGAACCAAAGAATAATATAGTCAGTCCTAATCAGAAACCACACAGGATATGGATAACAAAGAAGGATCAATTCAACATTGAATAATGCAACCTTGATCTGCAAGCTAAACACAAGAAACGTGGATGGTATGTCGGCAATGGATGCTAAAAGAATATGACAGGTGATGAAGACAAGTTTCTGACATTGAAGAAGGAAATATATGGATCAATTTCATTTTGAAAAGAAAACTTAGCCAGAATTATTGGAAGAGGCGCAGTCAAACTCGGAAGTAAGGATGCCACAACAAAAAATGTTTTACTAGTCGAAGACATGAAACACAATCTGCTAAGTGTAAGTCAAATGTTTGATCAAGGACGCAAACTTGTGTTTGAGTCAAAGAAGTGTGAGATAAGGAAATCAGAATTAGGCAAGTTGGTGCCTACATCTGTAAGAACTCCAAGCAACATATATGTTCTAAATGAAATCGGAAAGGAAATATGTTTCTTAGGACAGGATGATGAAAGTTGGCTCTGGCACAAAAGAATGGGTCACATAAATTTTGATAATCTTGTCAAAGTCAGCAAAAGGGAAGCAGTAAGAGAAATGTCTGATATCTCAAAGCCAACAAATATTCTATGCAAGCATTGTCTATAGGGAAAACAAACCAAGACCAAGTTCAAATCAAAGGAGTACTCCACAAAAAAACCACTGGAGATTGTACATATTGATCTAGTTGGAATGACAAGAACAAAGGGATTGAAAGGTGAATAGTAATTCATGCTACTCGTTGATGACTACACAAGAATGATTGTAGTTTTCTTTCTCAAGAAGAAGACAGAGGCATTCAAAAACTTTAAGACATACAAAGATATGGTTGAAACTAAGACATAGTTGAAAATCAAGTGCTTGAGATCAAATAATGGAGGAGAATTTACATTAAAATATTTCATGGAATTCTACAGTGACCATGGGATAAAGAGGCAATTCTGAGTAGCCAGGACACCTCAGCAGAATGGAGTTGTCAAAAGGAAAAACAAAACAGTACAAAAAATGGATAGAACCATGTTAATGGATTCCAAGTTGACAGTCGTCTTTTGGGTACAAGCAATGCATACAACAGTTCACATTCAGAACATAGGGATGCTCATAAATAACAGTGATAAAACTCCATATGAGCTATGGAAAGGAAGACCAACAAATGTGAATCACTTCATATTTTTGGGAAGAAAATGCTACATCAAAAGAGAAGATGGAAGAATTGGGAAATTTGATTCTCGAGTTGATAAAGGCACACTAGTTGGGTACTCAAGAAAAAGGAAAGAATACAAATGCTTCAATATAATACTCAACTAAATAGTAGAAAGCATCAATGTGACAATTGATGAGACAAACGGACGAAATATAAAATAAAGCAGCGAAGATTTAGTGGAACAGGATCACGAAGAAGATTTGAAAAAAGAAGAAGTAGATGAAGAATCAAATCAAGAAGAAGAATAACCAAAAGAAAAGAAAAAACAACAAGATCTCCAGGTACCTCCAAAGAAACCTAGCAGATGAGTGCAAAAAAAACATCCACCAGAACAGATCATTGGAAATAAAGACGCAGGAGTTGAAACCAGAAGAAGAATTAGTTCACCAGAACAACAACATATAGTACTACTATCTACTATTGAGCTGAGTAGTTTTGAAGAAGCCAACAAGGATGAACACTTGATCAAAGCTATGGATGAAGAATTATATTAGATAGAGAAGAATGGAAAATGGGAACCAATTCCAAGGCTGAAGAACAAGAATGCCATTGGTACAAAGTGGGTCTTCAAAAACAAGTTGAATGAGGATGGACAAGTTACCAGGAACAAAGCTAGATTGGTATGCAAAGGATACTCTCAAGTTGAAGGTATAGATTTTGAAGAAAAATTTTCCCCAGTTGCTAGGATGGAAGCAATCAAATTGATCTTAGCCTATGCTTGTTCAAAGAGAATCAAGGTCTATTAGATGGATGTAAAGTCATCCTTTCTAAATGGAGAATTAGAAGAAAAAGTATACATCAAAAAACATGAAGAGTTCATGTTATTAGAAAAGGAAGATTATGTTTGCAAGTTAAAGAAAGCGTTATATGGACTCAAGCATGCCCCAAGACAGTGGTATTCAAGACTGGACAGATACCTACAACAACAAGGGTTCAAGAAAGGAAATGCGAACAAAAATCTCTACATAAAGGTAAATCAATATAGTATCCCGACAATTGAAGTTTATGTTGACGATATGTCTTTCATTTTGGGTCTCCAAATATGTTAGAGTAACAAAGGTATATTTATCTCTCAAACCAAGTATATCAGAGAAATGTTGAAGAAGTTTGGAATGACATATTCCAAACCAGTCAGTAATCCTATGCAGACCAGTTGTAAGTTAAGTAAGGATGATGATTCTAAAGATGCAGTTCAGAGACAGTACATATCGATGATTGGTAGCTTACCCGATGTAATAGCTTCCAGACCAGATGTGAAGCAGGAAGTTGGACAGGTTGCAAGGTTTCAAACAACACAAAATGAATCGCATGTTATGGTAGTAAAGAGGATATTCAGATACCTCAAAGGTACAAAAGAGTCTGGATTATGGTATCCAAAAGGGAAGGATCTATCTATTGTTTCCTACACAGATGTAGATTGGGCAGGTTACATTGATGATAGAAGAAGTACAAGTGGAGCAACTTTCTACTTGGGTGAGTTTCTGGTATCGTGGTTAAGAAAGAAACAATCATCAGTATCCTTGTCTATCATAGAAGCAAAATACATTGCAGCAACAGCTTGTTGTACTCAGGTTCTTTGGATGAAGAAGACCTTATAAGATATAAAAGTAAAGTGTGATGAGCCCATTTCAAAACTTTGTGACAACACCAGCACCATCAGTATATCCAAGAATCCAATGATGCATTCTAAGATGAAGCACATCCTGATCAAGTGTCACTTTATATGGGAATAGGCTACAGAGAATAACATCGAGCTAGAGTATGTTGGGAAAAAAGAGCAAAATGCAGATATCTTCAGTAAACCTCTTGCAAGTAAAAATTTTAAGTTAACTGTGACAGAAGCTTGGATTAGTTTCTTCCCCATAGTGATTCACACAGCATCAAGATTAACAGGACAGGGGGAGCGAAACATAAGTATTAGAAACGTTCAAGTAAAGAACCTTTTGAATGATTTACATATACATCAGAGAGTTACATGAGGAATCACCATGAAGAGAAAGGGCAGCAGAGACAACATATCCTTTTAGATAGGGGGAGCATCCCCAAGAGGAGGATTAACCTTTTCCATTGATTTCAAAGGGGGAGAGATAGAGTGAGGCATGGGGAGAGAGAGAGAGAGAGAGAGAGAGAGAGAGAAGCATGCATAAAGAGGAGTGATGGTCACAGGGGAAGCATGGGCATACTTATTTTCATTCCTAAGTGTTTCCATCAATGCCAAAGGGGGATATTTTTTATAGTTTGGTTGTCATTAATGTCAACCCTTGAAGAATCCCTGATGGTGTGGTTTTGGTAACCGAATTTGAATAGGAATTTGGACATGACCGATAGAGTAAATGCATTCAAGACACTCATATATGGATAGTACCTGTCGTACCATTTCCAGTGATATGTGGAACACCATGTAGATCCTCATGGTTAGGGATATATGGCCTTAAGAAGTTTGTAAGCCCTGAAGAGTGGTCAAGAAGCCCCTAGTTGGTTACAAGTCCTTAATGAAAGGGTAAATTTGTTGTAACAAGAAAAATCTAGAAGCCCTAATTTAAGAAGAGGATTTACCTAGCACAAGTATGAATACACCTCAAGGAGTCATTCAAATAGACTCRCACACTCATTCATTGATTATGTTTCTTGTGAACTAGTGATATTTTTGTTAAGGTYGTTGTTAGCACTCTGTAAATTTTGTYCRGCTGATAGAMAAACRACAGAGGTAACTTTTTCAACCTAATTTAGAGCTGSGCACTAGCCTTCTCAACTCRGAGAGGGCTCTCTCRTGTCACTTGATATATCTTTGGAAATCAATGGCTAGATTCAGATTGTTTTGGGGGTTTTTATAAAGTTTGTTGRMAAAKWAGRRGAGGRACWCTYAGGGCTATGGAKTCARAATTMTRAAATTGAATGAAAACAATGACTGGCYAGTAGAACTCTCYRGAGGATAAAGGMTAAATGAGGCAATGAATCTGAGTTATTAATTGAGTTTAAGCAGGGTGTAAGAAGAAAGAGAAAACAAATAAYTGCATCAGAGCATTACTTAAATGAATTCTTAATTAGTTAAGAGGAAATTCACACAGTTTAAATTGCTTAAGACRAGAGCATCTCAAGATGAATTCTRAGMTTTTAACWATCCAATTTAAAYAGAAGACTRTGCAAATGGAAATAAAGAATCAMAGGAAATACATACGATGAGAGAAGACAAAACTCATATCACCRCCATTARAATATTTTCATAGAGACTTCAAAACCTTMTGCATGTATATYCAATTCAKCTCCAGAAAATTACAATAGAGTTTAGAAACAACAAAAAGGYACCCTTGCACTTCTGCCAACATTAATTCATTCAAAATTTCTAGTACTTATACAATTTGATTACAATGGCTGAAACCACAACGTTTCAGCTTCTAAAACTGACTATAATAATTTCAACTGACAGTCTCAGCATATGAACCAATTTACAATGATTAAACAAAAAATGTTTCATAGACTAGGGATGGATCTCTCTGACTGCTCGGCTTCCTTTGCACCATTTGTCCTGCTCAGATCTCCTTTCGAATTTACCAGTTTGGTGACACTTGGAAGTTACTTACTGGTTCCTGGAAAACTGTATTTCGTCTTGCCTAACCGTGTGATCTCCTTCCACTGTGAGTCAGAAGGAATCTTGTAATCCATCATCTCCTTTATCATAATCTACAGGTCAATGCAGGTAGCATAAGACATACTTGGCAACCTAATCTTCATTGTCTTGAACTGAATCAAAATCTCAAAGTTTGCAGCCAAATATTCCACCAAACTGGGCCCCTTCAGGTTCTCTTCCATTCCTTCAAATTTTGAATGATCCATTCTTCACTGAGTGAGGAGAGAATTGTATTCCTCTTGATTGTATAATTTCCCTTTACCATCCCAAAATGGTAGGAGGCCCTTGATAAACAATTGTTCAAATGTATTTTTAAAATCTTGTATGCTCTACTCCATTTGCACAGCTTTGGTTTGAACCGATTTGAGAAAATTGTGTTTAGCGATGATCCTCCTGGCCCAAATGATCAGTGCAGTTCTATCCTTTACCCCAATGGTATGAAGATCAGCAGTGGGCACATAATTTTGCAAGTTAATAGTGTTCAGGGCCCATTCAGGGATTTTTTTGCCAATGTCTCATTAACAACAGTACATCTATTTCGGGCAGTGACAGCCATGTTGTCTTTGTCATTTATAAACTTTAGGTTAACCCTGAACTTAGCAACTTTAGTAGCAAAATCATCCCAGATTATATGTTTAGCTCCTTACAAAATTCCTTTACCCTTCAACCTCGTTTTCAATTTGTTCACCCTCTCTTGCAAATCTTGATTATCCTTTCAAAATTAGGCCATCCTTTCTTCCTTCATTTTCATCTCTTGTTGCAGTTTTTCTATGACCTCCTTAAGGTTCTTGATCTCCCCTGTCTTCAAGATTACTTGGGACATAGCCTGAACCAATCCATCAGTTCTTGATCCAACTTCCATATTAGAAGGTACAATGACAGCCATATCTGATGTTGATACCTGTCCTTGTGACCAATTCTCTTTATCTTTTTCCATCTCCAACACTTTAGCTTTGTAATTTGGTGCTTCTTGTCTGAATGTCTCCTTTTCCTTCTCTAGAGAAGCTAGCTCTGTTGTCTGTGGATGTTCTGTGGCAGACATCTTCATCTTCTTCTTTAGGCTTTGGATCATCTTTTCTTTCTCATATAAAGAAGCCTTTACCCCTTGAGGGCCTTCAGATTCCAATCCTTTTACCTGTGTCTGCTAGGCCTTGTTGGATGCTTTCTCCTGCTTCAATTGTCCATCCAGTTTTAGTGCATGTGTTGTCAATCTTGAAACCCTCATACTCAAACTCAGGTAGTCTGAATATAGCATGTCACTAGCATTCATGTGTAACTTTACTTTGTCTAGGGCACCAATATTTTCATAATGCATCTTGATTTCAGACACTTTATCATCATCTACTATTGATATGTTAAATGTCTTTCCTTCCACATCCCTGAATGAAAACAGGGAAGCCTTATGCTGGGAGATCTTCTCTACCTCGGGAAACAAGTCTCTTATTTCATTATTGGCCATACTTCCCTTCACAACGTACTAATTCATTAAGTCTTCTTTGGATTGGTAGACTGCCCCAAGTGTCTTGCCAAATACATGTTTCTTGCTGCTGAAAACCCTTGAGCTGCTTTCAATTTGTGGCATGCTTCATGTACTAGCCTCTTCGTTCTTGGTTACACTTTCCACCATCTCCATGCTCATTTTCTCTTTAGGTTCTTCTTCTTCCATGTCTACTATCTGAGAGGATGGTGTGATTTTCATTTTCTTGGGAATATTTTGCTGACTACTGGAACCCAGTGCCTCTGAACTGCTCCTCTTGTTATAAACACTCATCTTTGGAGATTTAACAATAAACTTTGGGGAAGTTTTTTCTGTCTGAATCTACTAAGGGGCAGACTCTATTTGTTGTGTCTGATCAGGTTGCAAAGTGACTTCCATATCTGCATAGGTTTCCTAATTAGCCAGTTCATCAAATCCTTCCACATGCTCATGCTCATAAGGGCCTTGTCTGCTCATCAGTATTCTCTTAAATATGATCTGATGGGGATCATATTTCCTCCCTTGTAACTGTGTAAACCCAAATCCACTGAGTTTGGCTTGGATCTGAGGTAAACAAGACCTGGTCTTTGCCACAAAGGGCCCTATTATGAAAGGAAATTTAAAGTTAGATGCTTTATGCATTTTCTGAAAATGCTTTGTCTCCAAAATAATTCTTTGTCTGATGAACTCTAGGGAAAAGTCTCTGGGAGTTAGGAAGACAAGAAAAAGGTAAGGTCCTTCTTGATAACCATATACCCAAATTACAGTAGAGTGTGTGAACAACATCTAATCTCCCACCCTACTCTCTATATTGGGTTGCAAAGAGATTTTCATTTCTTCCAAAACCCTTGGTAGGTCTGTGTCGAAGATGAGACTATAAACCCTGGACATGATCTTGTTTATGAAAATAAGCATGGTGATCCTTTTGCATTCAGTTGAGATGAATGTGACTTCAAGGAATTCGGTCTTATTCAATTCCAAGAACATTCTCAGCAAGTGCATGTAGTACCTGAAGTGTCTCAGTGAATTGAAATTTACCAGTTGTTGGTGCATATTGTCAGCGATGAACTTTTCAAAACTAATACAGACCGATTGACTAGACTATGACAGAAAAAAGGTCAACAGGAAACCCAACATGACTTCTACTACAAACTTGTCGTTATCCAATCCTAGAATTTGACTAAGTATGGAACAAGCCCACTGGACTTCAATAACCATGACGCATACATTGATAGGCATGACAGACTCTCATGATGGTTTTCAGGTTTAACAATGGTCTGCAGAAATAGGGTTTTTACTTCGGAGGGAAATTCTTTGTAGACTGTGATCATTTTTTCTTCCTCAAAGGGCTCTGACACTGAGGGGGAAGACTCTGGTATACTGAGGGTGTGTCGAATTAACGGGTTATCTATTTCGCATAAGACTTATAACCCTAACTTATTCAAAATGACCTTTTCTTCCCGCGAATACTATTCTGGACACCATTTTACGAACTCTGGGAAAGGGAAAACGACTTCTACGACATAATGGGTAATGGAGGCTTGGGCCGCTTCGAGGAAGGGTATATGTTTTCCAGCATTTTCTAGCAAATTGGATTTGGACACGAAAATGGGAGAGATTGTTATTTCTGTGTCAAATACATCTGAGTCCCTCTCAATTAGGGATTCTTCTTTAGAGGGGAGGTCTTTCTCTATTATGGATAAAATGACAGGCTTCGTGGCCATAATGAAAAATACCTGTGAATCGATGGAGAATGCTCAAATCTGGTTCACTATTGAGCTTCAGTTTCGAATGGAGCGTTTGCGCCAATTTTCTAACGTTCGAACGCTTTGAAATATCATAAAATAATGACTGAGGCCCTCCTCTTATATGTGTTTTTTTTTATATCAGGGGTGGGGAAAAACGGTTTTGGGTAAACCGCTTTTCTCTCCGATATGCCTCTAATGGTGCCACATGTCCACAAAATAAAACGTGTTATTTTCCTCGACCCACCCTCGAACAATTATCTTCCGCGCTACTTCTAATATGTGTCTTGGTCGTTGATCTGGGTCGCTTCAAGATCCACGGTCCGTCGAGCCTCGTCAACTTCTGCACCTCTACTATATTTGGCCCTTCTCTGCTAGATATAACCTGGCCCTCCAAATCAAGCCACATCTCCACACTACTTTGGCCTTCTGCTCAATCTGAAACATGTATTCCATACAAAATTGTTATGGTGATAACATAGGCTCCAACTGGGGATGTTATCCTCCCTACGAGGTAGAAAAGAACTGTAGACCTAGTGCCTATCCATTGGGCTATGGCTTATCCATGTGATCTGAATCCACTGGTCTTTATTCAAAAACTCAAAATCGACCCAGCATAGCTCAGGGCCTTCACCTTGGGCTTCACCTACACTGCTTTTATTCTAACTTATTTATGCGAAAACTTAAAAATGATTATGTACAATGAATGGGAGGGGTGATTATTGTTCAAACAATGTAATGCTTGACAAACCTGCCATTCATAGACCCTCCTCAAATGAGTTATCCATTACTCTCTTGTAACAAGTAGGCATTTCTCCCACGGTATGCTGCAATTTTGAATGGGCCCAGCCATAGGTGATCAAATTTCCCATGTTTTCCCTTATCTTCATTTCTAGCATCCTATTTTAGTACCCAGTCTCCTAGTTCGAAGTCATCTACCTTGGTATGTCTGTCGAAATCCTCTTTGATCTTGTCTTGGTGCAGTTGAGTATTGTCGAAAGCTTTTTCTTTGGTTTGTTGTACACTGATGAGTTCATCCTTCCTTCTTCGTGTGGCATCTGTCTCTGCATCTTTCTCCTGCAACAATCTCATTACTAGTAACCCCAATGTAGTATGAAAAATTGCTTTAGTGCCATAGACGATCTGGAAAGGGGATGTGGCAATGGATCTTTTTGGGGATATCCTATCAGCCCACATTGCGTGGCTGAGCTTATTGTGCCATACCTTTTTGTTCTCTTGCAGTAGTTTTTTTATGATTATCACTAAGTTTTTATTCAAAGACTCAGCCAATCCATTCCCTTGAGGGTAGTATGATGTAGAATGACGAAGGGTGATATTGTAATCACTGCAAAATTTTTCTATTTTCTTGGATTTGAAAGTTGTTGCATTATCTGTTATGATATTAGTCGGGCACCCGAACCTGGAAAGAATAATTTCTTCTAAAAACCGGATGATAACATCATTTGTTTCCTGCCTAGTGGGAATTGCCTCAATCCACTTAATGAAATAATATGTTGTTGTCGG
>JASDQU010372205.1:59457-71342 GCA_032191745.1 Picea mariana | reverse complement strand
TTGGTCTTATTCAATTCCAAGAACATTCTTAGCAAGTGCCTGTAGTACCTGAAGTGTCTCAGTGAATTGAAATTTACCAGTTGTTGGTGCATATTGTCAGCGATGAACTTTTCAAAATTGATACAGACCAACTGACTATACTCTAACAGAAATAAGGTCAACAGGAAACCCAGCATGAATTCTACTACAAACTTGTCGTTATCCAATCCTAGAATTTGACTAAGTATGGAACAATCCCACTGGACTTCAATAACCATGACGCTTACATTGATAGGTAATGATAGACTCTTAGGATGGTGTTCAGGTTTAACAATGGTCTGCATAAATAGGGTTTTTACTTCGGAGGGACATTCTCTACAGACTGTGATAATTTTTTCTTCCTCGAAGGGCTCTAAAACTGAGGGGGAAGACTCTGGTATACCGAGGGTGTGTCGAATTGATGGGCTATCTATTTTGCATAAGACTTCTAACCCTAACTTATTCAAAATGACCTTTTCTTCCAGCGAATATTGTTCTGCAAACTAGTTTACGAATTCTAGGAAAGGGAAAACGACTTCTACGGCGTAAGGGGTAATGGAGGCTTGGGTCGTTTCAAGGAAGGGTATCCGTTTTCCAACATTGTCTAACAAATTGGAATTGGAGATGAAAATGGGGGAGACTGTTATTTCTGTGTCAAATACATCTGAGTCCCTGTCCGTTGGTAATAAAATTCATTTGTTTGTTATAACAAGTAACATGTGTGGTCCGTTGGTAGTTGGAGGTTTGTTAAGTCATTTAGAATCTTGGCGGGATATTTGGGGTTCAAGCCCCATGGACTCCATAATTGGCATATATATTGTTATATAGTTAAAACCATATAGATTTGATCTGGCCCCTATGGGGCACAATTTTTTCCCCAGGACAACTTGGCCTTCTCGAAGGTGTCACACGGTGCCATTTGATTGGCCCATGTCATAGTCTATGATTAGTCCACTTGTCACCAATTGTGCCCTACCACATGGTGTTGCCATACTGTACGACCCTTTTATGTTAACTGTTGACTATGCTTCCACCTATCTGCCACATCGTCATACGGTAGGCCACGTGTCACTCTACCTGTGGTGCCACATGGACTGTACATCTTGCCATGTCATTTGTACGAAAGACACATGGCACTTTCCTAGTTGTCCAACTGCATTCCAAATTTTCCAAATCTTGGTGACACATGGCAGCTTATAGTGTTGCCACATCAACATGATGACATCATGCTGACATCACCTGTCCACGTGTCACTCTCCAAGCTTGCCACTTGTTGTATGGATGTTGACACCAATAATTGTATGGAATGACACGTGTCATCCTTTTATTCATCCACTTCAACTATACGGATTCCACGTTTTCATTTGGCGCATTTCCACATCATCTTGCTGATGTCATCTGTATGGACTGCTCAGTCATCTTTTTGCCCTATTTTTATCAAAAATTTGAAAGGCCATAACTTTCTCATATGATGTATGTTTGAGGCGATTCACACATCGTTGGAAATCTCTCGTCAAGCTCTACGCATTGAAGTTGTTTTCAAGAGCATTTGAGATTATCAATTTTTAAGCATTTATGGATCCTCTTGGATCTCTTTGAGTGTTCTGGATCCTCTTGGATCACCAACCATTCATACAAACATTGCCTTGTATTGAATGCTTTCTTCTAGGTGTCTTCTTCATTAATGTTGGTGGTATCTTGATTTGAGATCCAACTTAGTGAAATATTTTGCATGCTACAACTAATCTAATAGATCATTGATCCTGGGCAGAGGGTACTGATTTTTTAGTGTAATATTGTTCAATGCTCTATAGTAGATACAAATTTTCCAATTCATTTCCTTCTTTGGTACAATTATGATACTTGACTCACAAGGTGAGGTGCTTGGTCAGATCACTCCCTATTCCAACAATTTTTGCAGCTGCTTATTCACTTTATTTTCTTCTAGAATGAACTATCTATACAACTTAATATTAGGTAATGGGGAGTTTGGCAATAACTCTATTTCATTCTTCACTTCTCTCTTGGGTGGTGTCCTTTTAGGATCCTAGAAATCTCCATTGTATGCCTATAGAAACTCCTCCAACTAATGTTTCTACTATTTAATACACCCCTCCAAGGATGCCTTTACTCTTATTGACTCATCCTCAGTCTAATTTTCTTTTAAGAAAAGTAAAACATATTTCTTACTGGAACTAATCAACTTCTTGGTTTGGCTAGCACATACCAATGAGATCTTTGACTTGCCTTTATGAGTGTTGATGATGTAGAATTTTCCATCCTTGATTAGTTGGTACTAATTGGATCCCCAAATGAAGGTTGCATCCCTCATATACATGTAGGGGCTTCCAAACACTACTCTACATACATCAAGGGATGCTAAGTCCAATTACATTTCATCAATAAAATTAGCACTTACAACAAATTTAATCTTACATTGTTGCATTACCTTGATCTCGACATTCTTGTTTACCCAACCCAGTGGATAGGATATAGGATGATCATGAACCTCCACTCCAATCTTGTTGACCATATATGTTGCTATGAGATTACCCTATGAACTGGAATTGAACATAGTGTCTATCTTGGTCTTCTTGACCTGGATCTTGATGTGGAAGAGTTTGGTCATATCATTCTCTTCCTGGTGATGAAGGCTACTTAGATTCACCTCCTTCTACATTGATGTACATACAATCTTCTCATCCACATCAGAGTTGTTTTCAACATGATTTCTCAAATTTGTCGCTAGAAGATTCATTTTCTTTGCATCCTTCTTGTGGTTCTTCGGGTTCAATTATGTATGTAGTTTACATTACATTTTCATAGTGTGACCATCAATATTGCAATGGTTACAATGGTTGCTAGGATCCTTGCACTGATGTGTAGTGGTTGTTTTCTTCTTATCGTTTCCCCTTTTCCACTTCTTCTTTCCCTCCTTGGAAGCTTCCTAGTGCTCTTTCTTATTGGAACCACTTGGATGCCCTTTCTTGTGGCTTATGTTTTCCATATATTGTGCATGTACACATGCCTTCTCTACTATGATTGGATTTAAAATCATTACTTGCTTTCGTACATGGCTATGTAGACCCCCCAGATACTTGAGGAGTACATATCGGTTCTTGGGAGAGATACCCAACATGATGGCCATCTTTTAGAACTCGGTGGTGTACTCATATACACTATACCCTAGCTTATGCCTGAAGTAGTGCCACTTGATCCATTGGTCCTCTACATACCCGATAGGGCATAACTGGGACTTGATGAGGGTTTTGAAGTCCTCTCACCTAGTTATTGGAAGATCACCTTCCAACCTAAGTGTTTTTGTATGGCTTTCCCACCAGGTTAAAGCATGTCCCTCTAACTTCAGTATGGAAAATGATATCTTTTGTTCTTCATCTATATGGTACACTCTAAAATAAACTTCTAGTTGTTGCAACCAATTATTTAGTTTTAATGCATCGATCTCACCTTAGTATGGCTTTATGTACACTTCTGCTTCCATCATGAATAAAGACTTTGGAGGGTTTATGGATTTGGAACTCGATTTCTCTTTCTTGGGTTCTTTACGCAACTCCTTTTCTAGGTCTTCATTATCTCCCAATTTCCCCTTTAATCCAATCTTTGGATTGGAGCCTCCAACCTCTTCGAACTATGTAAGATTGCTTGTTAGAGATTTTAAGAGGAGGTTCATATTTCATTTGATATCAATGACCTGCACTTCCAACCTCACAAATCTCTCTTTTGTTGGATATGGGGGGTTGTTATGAATAGACTTATCTGCCATGGATAGGGTTTTTGTGACTTCTCTTTAAGTTGATTCCTAGATCACACAACTTCCCACAAATACCCAAAAGAAACCCACTTTGATACCAATATAATCTGAAACCTGATGTGGATATTCCACTAGAAATTTCATCACAACAGATCTAATAAAATATTGAAATCTTCACTGTGAAGGTTAATTTCTTTTAGATCTCATGTTCTTTAATTACTGGCTTTTTGCTTAAAATTTATGAAATAATTGAAATGCAAAAAATAGAGAACAAAAATAATTACTCACACACCATCCACAAATAAACACAAGATATGACCTGGGAAACCCAATAGGGGAGAAAACCCATCTAGAAGGTGAGGTCACTCTGCTCTCTTTTCTTCAAATGCAAGTATAAAGAAAGAGGCATTGTCTGTCGAGTTGTCTTTGACATTGTGGCCTATATGGATGCTACATAATCTCTCCTCCTTTGTTATTCTCACATAATACCACTCTTAGATGTTTTGCTCAGCTATAGAACAAGATACAATGCAAAAGAATGGAACCCTTTCTCCTCCTAGTGGAATGATATTTAATATAACCCAATAACCATCTAGGGTTAGGGTATTGACTTCCTCAAACCTCAACTAGTGATAAGGTTTGGACCTTCTAGAATGTTATAGAAAATCCATTATGTGTCTAGCCACATGCGTTCAAGTAATGAGGGCTCACGTGGCATCCACTCGCACCATGGTGATCAATAAGGTAGGTCAACTTGTGGGAGGCATAACTTTCGCATACAAACTCTGATTGAGGTGATTCTTGTACCTTTAGAAAGGTCTTGGTGTGTAGAATATAGATGCTTGCTTGATATTAAGGTTTGGACCATAAAAAAAAAATTGTTTGATGCCTCAAAATGGCTCCAAAAGATTTCAAACGGTTTTTTGGACTCAAATTTCCAAATTGGGACCAACCACTAAAATAGATCTGCAAGTTGATTCCTCCATTTTTTTCACCCATAAAGCATCGAGGTAGATGAAAAATAATATAATGATCCAATATGGATCATTGTTGAGTTGGAAATTCAATAACCAATAGAATTTCAAAGAATTGGGTCAATGATAATCGTTGAGTTGGGCATATAAAAGTCAAGGATGATTATGTGTCATGTTTCTATTTGACAATATTTAACCATATATACACCTCACTTTTGTTAATTTCTTGGTCAGATCATCTTGAGATATGACAAATATATTTGAAATGCTAAATATGAAATATTGTATATTATTAGTACTTCCATTATTTATTCATTATTTATTGTATGATATATATTATCATTTATTTATTGTATTCACAATATTCTTATTTGCAACTCAATTTTATTTGTATACCTCTTGTTGCTTAATAGATCCAAGATTTAAATGGATATACGTTTGTTATAATATTTATTGTAATTCCATTATTATTATTATTATTATTATTATTATTATTATAGCACATTATTTATTTTATGATATATATTATCACTTATTGTGTGTGCACAAATATCTAAACTTCTCATTATTATCTTTATTTTTCACCCCATAATTATAGATTAACTTAGCTTACATGTTAGTGTGATATGGCATACATGACTTATTTTTTTATAATTTCCTTACGAGCTCCATTTTGGTACCAAATTTCCTTGAATTTAAAGACTGGAACCTTTTCCCTTAGCTAAAGGAGTTCCTCTAACTCACCAACCCTAACATGTTGATTTTAGAGTAGCTTAAAGAGCATATTCTAGGCTTCCTCCTTTTTAAGTTGGGATTTCAATCTCCTATTAACTATTGGAAGGACTAGAAATGGAATATGGACAAGGAATTCAATAAATACGAGCCAACCAATGGTTATATATTGTGTTTATGCCATAAACTATGTTCATTGCTCAATAATGTAAAATTTGAAGACTCGATAATCTACAAGACTCTGTAGACTTCATAGACTTCATAGACTTCATAGCGCATAGAAATTATTAGTGGAGCTAAAAAGGACTTATTTGCTCAGTCTCTTACACTAGGTAGGGTTGGTGTCAGCCATCAAGTGGTTCATATTGGAATCCTTGAACCTTTATTCTCATTTTGTGTGTAGCTTGGAAGCCTCGAGCATGTATTTTGGTTCTATTGTTTTGAAAAATCAACCTAGAAGTGATTCTTTAAGTTTTGTGAGCATCTCCTCCTTTCCCCATCTCATGGAAACTTTCTCCCTTTAGGGAGAAATGGCCCTAGGATGTCAAGTTTCATATTGCATGGAAATTTATTAGAATTCAAGTTTTCTTTTAATACAGAAAAAATGAATTCATATTTATCAAAATAGGCCCAAATAAATAAGAAATTTTCTTGGGCTAACAATACATTGATATGTGCTAATATTTCTTTGCAAATGATAATGCAGGTCCTGAAGACAAAAATTGACATATTGCATATGCAACTACTCTTGAAGTACTAGCAAGTGATTACATGCACCATGAACATGGAACCTCCTACTAAGGCTCCATCTCATCTTGCTCACTCCCAAATAGTCCCATCGCAAAGAGGGTAAGCCAAGACACAAAGTTAGTCAAGTTGTGAAGAAGAGGAGACAATGAAGCTATAACTAGCCAGACAAACCTTTAGTTCCAACAACTATTAAATGATAAATTTCTAACTCTTGCATCAACAAAATGATCTAGAAAATAATCATTGGGATGCAATCATTTCTTGATTGGAGCCAACTAATGATGTGGGGGGCTACCAAGAATGATAAGAATAACCCTTATAATGCAGATCTAATCCTAGCAACAAACTAAATGRTGTTTCTAAATGTATGTTGTCATTCCCGATTATACCTTCATRGTAATCATTTTTTACTATTTCATTTTAGTTATTATATGAACAAGTGACTTTGTGAAAACATTCACTTTAATAGTTGTATAACCAAGTTCCATTTTTCTATAATTATAATTGTTGTTTTAAAGAAATTTCAATTATAGTTTTGATTGCTTTAAAACCTTATTTTTCTTAGCTTATAGCACTTTCTCACATATCCTAATTATTTTTTAACCATTCTTGATTCTAGTTTTTACATAAAATGCATAATAGTAAAAAGAATATTTTTTTGGAAAAACAATTATTAAAAATATTTCAAATACAACTAATTAATACATAAATGTTAATTAATATATAAAAATAACCATAAAAAATACACGCTAATAATGTAAATAGTATAAAATAAAACGCTAATAATGTAAATAGTATAAAATAAAACTAAACAATTATGAAAATAAAAAAATGCAAAATAAACGTTGATGTTACATAGGATGTAAAACTTAATCGAAGAAAATGAATATAAGCATATGTGCAGCAATTGAGTAAAGGTTGTAAAGAATGACACATACAACTTAAATGAGAATCCTATGCTATTAAAAGTCCAACTCAAAAGGCAATGTAAATGTCAATATAGAAAATGAGTCACTCGAATGAAGATAAAATCAATTTTGATCAAGTAAAAAATTGATGCAAGTATAGATGCATACATTGATATACAATAAGATGCAAGTTTCACATAAATATAAAATTGCTAATTATAACATACAATTTCTAATGTAAAATTTGATAAAAATGGTAGTATATAGATAAATAAAAGAAAAAATAAATAATCAATAAGTTTGATAAGTTTGATGGCAATGAAAATAAATATATAAATAGAAGTAGAGGAAATAATAATAATAATATGAATGTAAAAAGATGATACGAATTATTAAATTATGTGGCCAAAGAAATAACTTTGAACTTAATCCTAAATTTGTTAGAGTATCATAAATCCAATAACTCAATAGACTGAGTTCATATTGGAATCCTTTATCCCATGTTTTCATTCTTCAAGTGGCCCAAAAGTCTTAAGCATCTCTTCTGGTTACGTTTACCTTAGCGATTGGGTTTAAAATTTGCATTAAGATCTTGATTGCTATTTTTTTTTACTCTTCTTGTTGAGTGCCTTTGGTTAGCATTTACTGGTGCTTAGGACATTCTCTTTAGAGCATCATTTCGGTAAATATCAAAGGAGGCAATGGATTTTATTGAGTTAATTATAATCTTTGGCATATCAATAAGAATTAGTGTGGAATAGGGATTATCAAAACCCATATTTAATCATGTGCCTTGTGCACTAAATGGGTTATCATAGCTATGGAAGGCACTTCTTCATAACTACATCAGTCAAGGAGCTCCCTTCTGCAAGGATTTAAGGTTAAGGATAAACTTATAGACACTTATTATCACCCCAATTGTGGTTAAAGCTAAAGGAGCCTTTGTAGCTCAACACATTTGGAAGGACTTAGCGGTTGTGAAGCCCTTCTTGAATTGGAAAGGCTAGGGGTTGATGTTTGTTATTTATTTCAACAAACACTCAACATAGTGGTTTCTTATCCTCCTACATGAAGGCTAAATTCTCATCGTGTCACCTTGCTTTTTTTAATTGGAATCTTCAAAAGATTAGTTGGCATTGTTCAAGATCTTTTTGATTCTTGGACTAGATACTAAAAGCATTGGCTTGAGTTGAATGAGTACTTTTTACTCACCAACCCTAGCAAGTTGATTTTAGAGCAAGTAAAAGAGATTATTATAGACTTCCTCCTCTTGAAGTTGGGACTTCAATCCCCTGCTAACTGGTAAAAGGACTAGAGATGGAATAAGGCCTAGGCCTTCAAGAAATCCAAGCCAATCGATGGTTACATACTATGTCTATGCCACAAGCCTATGTTTGATGTTTGATGAAATAAACTCTGAAGACTCAAGTATAAATAATATACAAGGCTCTTTAGACTTCATAGCACATAGAAACCACTATTGGAGTTGAAAATGCTTTCTTTGCTTGGTCACTTATACTAGGTAGGGTTGTTGTTGGCCATGAACTAGTTCATCTTGGAATCCTTCAACCCTTATTCTTGTTTTGTGTGTGGTTCAAGACCCATGAATATGTCTTTTGGTTCTAAATTGTTTTTCCAAATTGGTCGAGAAGTAGGTCTCTTATTTTTTTTATTAGCTCCTCCTTGTCCCCCTCTCATGGAAGTTTTCCCACCTATGGGACAAATTGCCTAAAATGTCGAGTTTCATATTGCATGGAAACTTGTTACAATTGAAGTCTTTTTCTAATATGAAAAAATACAAATATGTTAAATTAAAACCAAATAAACAAACTTTTTTCGCCCAACAACACACAAATACATCCTAATTTTCTCTATAAATCACAATTAAGATCAAGAACATGAAACTTAATATGTCTCTCTCTCTCTCTCTCACACACACACACATATATATATATCAAATTTTGGAAAACAAATTATCAATGTCATACACCATGAGCATGGAACCTCCTACTCAAGCTCTAACCCATTTTGCTTTCTCTTAATAATCTCACCACAAAGAGGATAGGCCAAGACACGAAGTTGTTGGCCAAGTTGTGAGAAAGAAGACACTAAAACAATAACTAGCCACACAATACAACCATTAAATGATATATTTCTAACTCTTGTATCAACAATCTTAGAGAATGAAAATCAGCCAAAAAAGTATAGTGGCCGGGATTTTGTTGTCCCTTGATTAGAATCAAGGAATGATGGATTGGGGCTTGCCAAAAATGATAAGAGTGACCCTCGTCATGATAAATGTCTAATCCTAGAAATGAAGTGAAATGAAGTAATACATGTGTGTTGTCATTCCTAATTGTGCCTTCATTGTAATGTTTTTTCATATAGCCAAATGCCCTTGTGAGAACATTCACTTTAATGGTTGTATGGCCAAATGGCAATTTCTAAGGCAATTTAAGCTTTCGTTTTCTTAGCGCTCCCAAATAATCTAATTTTTTTTTAACAATGTTAGTTTTCTACATATTTTGCATAAATTGAAGTCAAAGGAAATAGTTTTTGGAAAAGTTTTACATATTTTGCATAAATTGAAGTCAAAGGAAATAGTTTTTGAAAAAAGCACATCAAAAGTTAGTTATAAATACAAAATACAAAATGTTAATAATGCAAATAGATTATTAATTTTTTTTTAACAATGTTAGTTTTCTACATATTTTTGCATTAATTGAAGTCAAAGGAAATAGTTTTTGGAAAAGCTTTACATATTTTGCATAAATTGAAGTCAAATGAAATAGTTTTTAGAAAAGCACATCAAAAGTTATAAAGTAAAAAAAAAAAATGTTAATAATATAAATAGATTATTAATAAAAAGTTTAAAATAAAGTTAAGAATGAAGGATATGAAAAATTACAAGATTTAATTAAAATGAAGTTAAGAATGAAGAATATGAAAAAATACCAGATTTAATGTTACAAAGGAAAAATTACTTATAAATACAAAGAGCAAAAAATATGTTAATAATGCAAATAGATTATTAGAAATTTAAAATAAAGGATATAAAAAAAATACAAGAGTAAATGTTACAAAGGAAGTAAAACTTAATAGAACAGTATTAGAATTAAAAGTTTAAAATGAAGTTAAAGAGTTAATGTTACAAAGGAGGTAAAACTTAATGGAACAGTTTTATTATTAAAAGTTTAAAGAATGAAGGATATGAAAAATTACAAAAGTTAATGTTACAAAGGAAATAAAACGTAATGTAACAGTATATGTGTAACTTTGACATAAATATAAAAATAAATAATAATAATGATAAATAATAACATGAAATTGTTATAGTAAATATTTATAATAATGATAATGTATTTAAATAAAAATAAATTAAATTAAATTTTAATTTTGATAAAAATTATAATAATAAATATTTAGATGGAAAAAAAGAAAATAAATAATATAAAGAAAAAGGAAAAAAATAAATGTTTATTCTTGCAAAGTATGAAAAGAAAGAAGATAAATAGTAAATATAATATTCAAAATAAAATAAATTTATATATAGTTATAGGGTGTTTTTTAAAATAGTTATTATATACTAATCCAAACAAATATAGTTATTTTATTTTTTTAATTAATATAATTATTTTATTTTTTTAATTAAAATAAAATATTGGTAATGGAACGTTATTTTTACTTAGTTTATATTTTAATGGTTACATTATAATATCAATTTCTTGATTCATTAAATGTATGAGTATATACAATACAACTATTGTGTACTTCAATTAAACATAGTATCAATGATGATGACGATAATGATGACGATTAGATATCAAATTTGGTCTATTAGACCTTAATAAAGGTAAGGAATTATTTGGTTTTGCTTTAAAATTTATTTTTGTGCTCGAAAAAATTTAATAGAAGTGTTCCTAAATCACCATAGTTTTGATTAATTAAAATATTAAGAAGGTTGGTATTTTTTTTTGTTTTCCTCGGAAAAATTCATAATTTCATTACATAATAACAAAATTACATACACAGATATATACAAGCTATTTTGACATAGCCTTGTACATATTCTCCAGTAAAAAGATTCTAACCACCAGGTGATGCAAAACAGGCATCAAAGATACATAACCGAATGTCTTCAAATAATACCAGTCCCAAAAAAAATAACCATCTGAAGTAACCACCGACATTTAAGTCCTCAATATAGTGGGTATCCCCCCAATACAACAAATACTATATCAGAAAAAACAAGATGTGTCTCAACATGAACCATAATATTGTCCCCACAAAAAGAGCATAGATGCCAAAATCATGAATCTTGTCTATCATGAAAGGGTTTGTGGTAGAATCCACGAATTCTCATTGATGTATGTTCTTCAACATACCATTGACCAAAGGCTAACTGTGAGGCTTCTTTGGAAAGCCTATCCGCTAATTAGCTCCTTTCCCTGTATATATGAGAAAAAGAGATAGAGTCAAATAAACTTTTAATGCAAAGTACATCCTCTAACATCGGAAGAAAATGAGAGACATGATCGTTGTGAACCCCATTAGCCCAATTGACGATTACTAAAGAATCACCAAAAACCTGTAATGATCTGCATCCCTGCTCCACAACGAAGAGTAAAAGAAGTTTTAAGGCCAAAAGTTCAGAATAGTTGTTTGAGCCAGTCCCCAAACCAACTTTGAGGGTAAAGAAATGAGAGTTAGAGAAATAAAGACAGCCGCCCC
>JASDQU010372205.1:2868-23506 GCA_032191745.1 Picea mariana | reverse complement strand
TGCTGGGCAATGAAGGCTTTGTTAGAGGTACCTGCAGTGTTGATCACTCCAAGTTGTATAAGCTTATCTTCCTCTCTAATCGAAGAAGCACAAAAGGACTCAAGAGTGGGTTTTTCATAAGCTTTCCCTAGAGCCTCTCTCATGGCATAAAATGTAAATACAAACACAGAATATGCACTACCTAGCTTAGAAAGAATAAGATAGATGCAACGCTCTTCCTCCATTTTTAGCTTACATTCTTCACATAAAATTCTGAGTGTTTTAAACTTAGATAAATAGTCTCCAAGGCAAGAAAAATCACTTGGACTCAAGGTCAATATTTGATTTTATAACTGTTGTGCTTGAATAATATTGAGTTTACCAAACACAGATTCAATCTTGTCCCAAGCTTCTTCGGGGTCATCAATTTCTTGAAAGTGGTACTTTAAATCGGGAGAGATGGACATTCTAATTAGTCCTTGTGCTTCGTCATTCCTATTATCCCACTTGGCTTTATTATCATCNGTAATCCGGTACAAACCTTTACTTCTTAATAAATCTTCCATATGAGATTTCCATTGGAAGTAGTTGTTGCTGGTAAGCAAGACATTACTTGTAGAAGTCATATTAAATATGCAGATAATATGGACTTAAAAACTAAACTGATGATCTGGATGGAAAGATCTTGAAAAATTATGGGGTTTTAAAAAAAACAGCACTGAAAACAGACTTCTGATGTGAGAGTTATGCCCTTTTAAAAAAAAGGCATCAACGGTAACCAACTGACCACGTGATAGTGTAAGTTGCTTTATGAAGTGACCCACTTTTATAAAGAGAAGTGGGGATCACTTTTACAATGAAGTTAATTTATAACAGAAAAGCTGCATGCAAAACAAATAACTCTAAAATAAAATATTAAAGCTACTTATAGTGATTCACTTTTATACTTGAAGTGAAATACACTTTACAATTTTAGCATGAACTTTTTCAAAAAGGTAACAAAATAGAGACTTGAACTCAAGACCTCTTACTTAATAAGGCAAGTTTTAACCAAATGGTCTAACAAAACATATTGTAATGTTTAGAAGGAGGATTGGGCTTGTTTTTGTTGTTGGAGAGCGAGCTAGAAAAAAGCTCTTTTTCACACAAGAAAAAAATTTCGCTTCTCGATGACAACAAGGGTTAGATCTCGGTTAGCTTACCCAGAAGATGCACTTTTTCCTATCTGTTTCTAATTTGTCGAGATCGCACAGGGCATGGGGAAAAGAGCATACGCAAATCTAAAAGAGTAGCAACCCAGAAATAAAAAAAAATACAAACCGAATAAAATCAAAATAAAACTTTGCAAAAATTTAAAAAATGTGTATTCAGGCTTTATACCTTCGGATCTGACTGTAATGGTCGTATATTGGGCAAACAGAAACCTTTTCGAGTGAAACGAAAAGTGTTCCTGAATGAAACGAGTGCTCCGAACATAATGGAACAATCCTCTCAGGCCAAAAATGTACTAAAATGACAGAAAATGGAGATGAGGCAACTCAGCTTCACGATCTCGATCTACAACAAGAGTGGGTCTTCAAACAGGCTTTGATACCATGTTCGAAAACACAGGTATTCCAACAAAGGATAAACACCTTGAGTAACCACTCACATAACCAGATCAAAGATCAACACACCGATTTTTTCACGTGGTAAAACCCCTATGCGGAAACATCCACGGCCCCAGCCAACGCGACCACTTGGAGCAGTTTATTAATGCAAAGAAAAAGATTACAGAGAGATTTTACAAGAGAGTTTCTCACAATCGATTATCGACAAATGATCCTCCATGCTCTTTAAATAGAGATCATGGACCAATCGGGTGTTAATCCACGGATCAATGGCCATTAAGATCGAGGAGAGTATGAACCGTCGGATCACTCTATGTCGGGAACATATTGTGACCGTCGAATTTCCTAACTACAAATGCATACTAATGCATACTAAAGAAACACACTTTTACCTAACGACATATTAGACCAAGTAGATCTTAACTAACGCCTAAGTGTCTAAATATCCTAACATGTTGTTATTGCTTCTTTTCTTGGTTTCAGGGTTAATTTTCTTAAGCTTTTGGGGAGTATAAGTGCATACAACCCCACTAAATCCATTGTAATTGTCTTGAAATACTTTATTGCATAAGAAAATACTAGGAGGAGTAAAAGGGTTTACACCCTCTTAGAGTTTTTCCTAGTTAACTTAACTTGGCTTGGGGAGTAAAAAGGCTTAAACCCCCAAGGAAGTAGCTCACCTAGCTCTTTAATTTTGAGACTCCACAACCCATTAGTTAAAGGCACTAATCTTCTTTGCATTGGAGAAATAAAATCATTGCATTGGTATACGTGAAAACACGAGATTTTGAGATTGTCTAAATCATAATCTATTCTATGTGCTCCGAGCTTACTAAGGCCACAAGGTTGTTTTGATAGGTCAAGGATATCTTATTGATGTTATAAATTTTATGCTACATCCATTAGGGATGTTGCAAACTCATTTAACTTATTTCTCTTACTCACTATTTATCCGTAAAAAATTGCTAATAAGCTGCCATAATAATCTACTAATCATTGTGCATCTTTTAGGTGGTTTACTTGTGATTTTTGGTTGTTGAATCTTGTTTCTATAGCAATTGTTTGCTACATCCATAAGGCCGCTACAATAATTCTCTGAAAACACTATCTAGCAGCCCTCTTTTACAGTCAAAGTTTGTGCTTGAATATTGGAAGGTTATCTATTGGTTTAGTGCTTCATTGTCCAATAATTATTTGATAACTTTGATGGTTAATTCTGCAGTAACTAGCTATTACTCTTGCGAATATATATTTATGTTTATTGTTGCAATTAGGGACAACAAGCTTAACTTTCTGGTCCACCTAACATATACTGCATATAGTTGGTTTTTCTTGTGTCTTGGGAAGGTACAAACACTCTCAGCAGGTACCCAAGGACTTGGTAACCTTAAACATCTCCCAAGACTCATTTTCAAGCCTTATTTCATATAGTAACTTGACCTATGTGGGATTCCATTCTTACATCTCACCTTCCATCTTATTTCCCCCCTAAGGTCATCGGGATTCCCCCCTTGAGGTGATTCTCTCACCTCTAAAGTGACGGGATCACCTACCTAAGGTGACAGTGGGTAGGTACTCTCTTAGTTGTCACCATTTGGTGGTTGGGTCGAGATTTTCCCAACCTACAAATTGTGTGATAACATTTTGGCATCATTGCCGGGGAGGATTTTGAATCCTCTTATGAACCCTAACGACACTTTGGAAAGCTCCTCTCCCAAGGCCTTTACCCTTAGCTTGCCTAGCGACTCCATTGAAGAATGTTCCCTTTTCCACCCTTGATGAGCTCTTCTTGAAACTCGTCTAGCGACTCCACCTTCCACAAACCCACCTTTCCTTGTTTCGCCTTTCCATCCTTTGATGAGCCTTCGTCTCATCTGGCAACTCCATTGAGGTGTCTTTTCAGTCAATGGAAATATGGCACCATGGGATGAACCCTCGTCCAGAACTTGTTATGCCTCGAATATGGCACTTTTACAAATGGAAAAGGAAAAGGTTGTTGATAAAGTTGTTGAGGAAATGACGAATCGTATAAAAGAGTTATTTCCTACCAAAGAAATAGCCCTTGAAGATGAAGAAGTGCTCAAAGAACATAAATGTGAAGAAAGTTACCAAGAAGATCCCGATGAATTTTCTCATGTTGAAGATCTGAATGAGATATTTGATGAAGACGAAATGCTCATATTTTCTCTTCCATTTGATGAAGACATCAAAGCCTCTGTTCCTCCTATGCATCAGAAAGAGAACATGATGATTTGTAAGCCTTTCAAAGATCTTGATGATACTTTATTGCATGACTTCGGAAGTGAAGAGGTATTGGAGGAAACCTTGGATGTGATAGATCCTCTTGAAGAAAAGAGAACAAAGCACTATGCACTAAGGATCAAGACTCTTGTGATGAAGAGGCGATGGAGGGGTGTGTCCATAAGAAGAAGGAAGAATTTTGGTAAAGTGCAACATATTGAGGCATCACTATCTTTTCTCCCGCTTGATGAAGATGATGATGTCCGACCTTGCTCTCCTCCTGCACATGATGTTGAAGAAGCGATCAATATCGATGATGAAGAATTTGAATATCCAGTTGAAATCGCCTTAGCCTCTATCCTTCATGCACACAAAGACGAAGAGATGGTCATTCTCAGTCACACTGATGGTCTTATGAACGAACCCTTTGATATGGTTGATGAGCATATAGACACTTTCATACAAACTCGCAAACGCAGGTGGGATTTTGGTCGTCTCATTTTTTATAGAGACCCCATTTATGAAATTGAGGGTAGCACTCAAGAAAAGGGGTTTGAGTTGTCATCTTCAGAGGACTACTTTTCATGCGTATATGATTCATATGTTTTCCAGCCTGATGATGACATGATTACAAATTTGTTCGAGGATGACAGGTCGTAGGATCTTTATGATGATTTTTATTCATCCCTTGGGACTTGTGATGCATATCTTTTTGGGGATGCAAACTTGTTGTGTGAGGACTCTCAGCCACCTCCATCCTCAATTTTGGAGGAATACCAAAACATGGCCATCTCAAAACGATCATAGGTTCACTCTACAAAGAGGAAGTATTTTCATGTCAAGGATTTCTACCGGGATTCACATATGAAGAGGCCATGTTTTTCTTTCTCTAGACTTGAGGGTGTCCCTTACTGCATATCTTCTTCTCCAGGAAGCCATGCAATCTTCTTTTGATCTCTCATCACCTCTCAACCTTCGACAAGCATTGGATATTTGTGCATGAATGAAGATGAATCGTCGTTTATATATGATAGCCCTCTTTAGAGATGGATTGACCAGGCTTGCAGTTACACTCTCACGCAAGATGATCAAGCTGACGGTTTCTATCTCCACCAGGATTTCCTCCCTCCCACCCATCTTCATGAGTTTTATTTTACGATTGATTATATATCTATTTATGCTCATGATCATTTTGTGTTGAACTTATCTTAGTTTTTTTACATGATTAAGCACATGGGGAGATACTTTCATGAGATGATCAACTAGTTGCACTAGTTGTATGACTTCACCTGACATCATCTATCGCCTAATCCTTAGGTCCCCAAGGGCCCCAGGTAAGTAGGTAGGTCATCTTGATTTCCTTGCATTTTCATCTTGATTGCTCATATTAGTTTAGATGCATTTCATATTTCATTTTGTTCTACTTGCATATTGATTTCTTTCTTAGTTTAGAAATTTTTGAAAAAATGCTAAAATTTTCTTTTATAGATTAGTTTTCATTTTTTATTTTGATGCATATGGACGAAGGGTGATAGAACCACCCTGGATTTTACAGTTTCTTGTTTCATTGTAGGCACAGATCTACTAGGAGATGTTGTGGTTCTCATGCACTCTACGACAAGCACATGTCCTCAAGTAGGAGCCAGATGTTATCCCCATTTTGTGGGATAACTAAGGAGATGATGTCTCAAGGCCCTCAAGTTGGAGATATGGAGTGTCAAGAGACTACATGACTAACAGTGTCCACTTAAACATACAGAAGCCTTCTCTATAACCACATTCTGATCTATTGTCAGTGCATCCACCACACCAACCATCTTCTGGAAAGCAAATGGGTCTTTCTCCATGCGGTACAAGTCAGGTATTGTGGCAGGTAATCACCCTAATATTTGAGGAATTTAAACATGTTGTATTTAAGTTGCTTTTGATTATAGAATGCTTGCTTGGACATTATACTTTTGACCTTGTTTCACCTTGGTGAATGTCATAGATTTCCTAATAAGTGACCAACCTTTGGGGAAGGTTTGTGACTAGGGGTCCCTTAATGGGTTGTTGTACCATTCCTAACTATACTTACCACTTTCCGCTCATTACACTCCCATCATATTCTCTTCTTCTAGTCCCTTTGACTTTAGTGACCCAAAAAGGGAATGTACCTCATTTCATGGGAAGAAGGGGCTGAAGGCCCAAGGGGATTGTTGTTGGCTAAAAAAGGATAAAATCCTAAATATATACTTTCCAGATGCTTCGCCCAGAGATCCCCGAGAAAGCAATGAAACGCTTCTCTATAAGAAATGGGGGACCCACACAAAAATAAATGATAGTGAATGCTTAAGGGGTTACTTGGAGGATGGGAGGTCTCATCATGAGCCAACCTATCATGATCATAGGTATTTAGCAGTATGAAATTACCATCATCTAGTCACCAAGCCACGGTAGTGGCTCTCAGTTACACAACTGAGAGAAAGGGGGTCACATCATGAGCCAACCTCCTCATTTCCGCAAGGTATTTGTGAATGACATTGTCATTATCTAGACACCAAGCCAGGACGATGGCTTTCAAATTTTCCCTAAAACATGAAATAAATAAAGAATGGCAAGAAGATGGGCTTGGAAAAGGTGTATCACAAATGAAAGTGCCACACACCCTTTACAAAGGCACCCATGAATGAGATAATACGAGCCCTTGTATGTCAGGAAACTAATTGACCTATGAAGTCTAAACCCCTTCCATCTCATCATACACTACATAACCTTGAAAGGCCATCCTTTGGAGCATTCCCTACTTGAGAGCTTTGGTCTACCCAATAGGACTTTTATGACACCCCTCCCATACTTAAACTTGGTCAATTGCATAGGGTTTTTGAGCATTTGTTTAATTTGATGACATAGTTTTGACACACATGTTTAGGTGCCTTGATTATTAGATGTGGTTTACACTTGTCATGATATCTTTGACTTGACATCTTTGGAGGGAGTATCCTTTTGTTTTGTAGGACCTTGCTTGGTGGCCAGTTTTGGGAGAACAAGCCTAGATTGGGCTTCCATGTGGAAAGAAGCCCACAGGTTGGATGCCTAGGGCCCCCACACTGGATCACAAATACATGCCTTTGGAGGCCTAGAATACACCTTGGATGACCTCATCATCCCCTCATATGCCAAACGACTTGCCCAAGAGGGGAAAAATGTCACATTTTTTAGGCTTCACGTCATAGAGCGGGTAGGGTTTTGGTAGTGATGGAGTTGCTCATTGACACTTGGCACGATTTGACCAGAGGAGGCATGGAGAGACTTTGGTGCATGGTAAGGACGCTCAAGGGGCCCCAACGACCTCCTTCTCCTTCTCCAACGACTTGGAAGAGTGTCAAAATGTCCCCTAAAGGGGTGACATCATCTTATGTTTAGGGTTTCTATTGTGCAAAAGTGAAATTTAAATGAATTATTTAATATTATTTGTGTAAAGGGGCAAGATTAGGGTTTTTGACCCCTATCTTGTGGTTTACCCTAAAATTATGTGGACAAACATACTTGAGTACATTTTGTATAAATAGAGATGAACTCTATTTCATTTTAGCATAGCTCTCCCTTGTGGAGAAGGATACTTGGTTGAAATTTGCGCCCTATTTTGGAATTTCTAATTGTCTCTCGGTTGCTACTCTCTTGTAATGGTTTTACTTTGGCTATTGGAGGGATGGATGATGCGCTATATCTATTGGAGGACTATTTCTTGCTTTATGGTGGATTTGCTTGGTTAAAAAGAAGTTTATCTTGTTAATGCTTGGACTAGGTAAGGAATCTTTGTTGCTATTTCTTCTTTTCTTGGTTTCAAGGTTAATTTGCTTAAGATTTTGGGGAGTATAAGTGCATAAAACCCCACTAAGTCCATTGTAATTGTCTTGAAATGCTTTATTGCATAAGGAAATACTAGGAAGAGTAAAAGGGTTTACACCCTCCTAGGGTTTTCCTAGCTAGATTAGCTTGCCTTGGGGAGTAAAAAGGCTTAAATCCCCAAGGAAGTAGCTCACCTAGCTCTTTAATTTTGAGACTCCACAAACCAATAGTTAAAGACACTAATATTCTTTGCATTGGAGAAATAAAAGCATTGCATTGGTATACGTGAAAACATGAGATTTTGAGATTGTCTAAATCAGAATCTATTCTATGTGCTTTGAGCTTGCTAAGGCCACAAGGGTGTTTTGATAGGTCAAGGATATATTATTTCTGTTATAAAATTTATGCTACAACCATTAGGCTACAACCATTAGGGCTGCAACAAATTCATTTAACTTCTTTCTCTTACTCACTATTCATCCGTCAAAAATTGCTAAGAAGCTGCCATAATAATCTACTAATCATTGTGCATCTTTTGGGTGGTTTACTTGTGATTTTTGGTTGTTGAATCTTGTTGCTGTAACAATTGTTTGCTACAGCCATAATACTGCTATAATAATTCTATGAAAACACTATCTAGCAGCCCTCTTTTACCGTCAAAGTTTGTGCTTGAATATTGAAAGGTTATATATTGGTTTAGTGCTTCATTGTCCAATAATTATTTGACAATTTTGATGGTTAATTATGCAGTAACTAGATATTACTCTTGTTGATATATATTTATGTTTACTGCTGCAATTTTGGACAACAAGCTTAACTTGTTGGTCCACCTAACATATACTGCGTACAATTGGTTTTTCTTGTGTCTTGGGCTGGTACAAACACTCTCAGCTTGTACCCAAGGGCTTGACAACCTTAAACCTCTCCCAAGACTCATTCTCAAGCCTTATTCCATACATTAACTTGACCTGTATGGGATTTCATTCACGCATCTCACCTTCCATCTCATTTTCCCCTAGGTTCATTGGGATTCCCCCCTTGAGGTGATTCTCTCACCCCTAAAGTGACGGGAACACCTGCCTAAGGTGACAGTAGATAAGTGCTCTCTTAGTTGTCACCATTTGGTGGTTGGGTCGGGATTTTCCCAACCTACAACTTGTGCAATAACAGTATCAAAGCCTCGATTTCAACACTGATCTTGCATGGGCCGAGTATCTACTTAAGGAAAAAATTGAGACTGGTAAGTGGCCGAATTTTGAATTACAGAGTGGCCATGGTGCGTATAAAATGAGAATGTGCAGGTGTGCGTGCTAAATTTTTCACATTGCGAAGTGCGACATTGGAAATGCAAAATAAACAATGGTGCACGAGTGTGCGCACTAAAATTTGGGACTACGTGGAACAAACTTGTAGTGCATGCGCAATATTGATACGCAGTATATAGGTTAAATATTGACATCGCGCATTGGTATGTGTTGAATACCAATGCACGTATGGGATTCAAAAGAAAATATTATGACAAAATGATGCAGAGTTTTCATGAAGTTGTTTCATGAATTCATCTAACAAATATTGTTTCCTGCACATTTTGCATAATTAACAACGATTAGATCAGGACAAAATCAGCACAGAAAGTCAAAAGCATGGAAGATGCACAAAGAACATACATCCCTACTGATGAATTCGAGGATTTGTATGTCAGTTTGGGTGTTGATTGTACAAAATCCAAGGAGGAGTGCATAAACTTGGTAGAAACCATAAAGGGATTGCAAAAAGATGTCCAAAACTATAAATTTGATAATGAGAGACTTATGAAAGCCAAGGAGCAGCAAGATGGCTTCAATATCAAGTTGATGCAAAGCTTGGACATAATAGAAAATAAAATGGATAAGAAGATAGAGTCTAGTATATCAATAAGTCGCAGGTCTCATGATGAGAAGATAAGAGAAACAAGAAGTGTTGAAAGGCATCATCACCACTCGCCAAAGCATTCATTTAGGAAAGCACACAGTAGCTCAAGTCCATCTCCTGTCAGAAAGCCTAAGAGAAGGACTGGGGTGGATGAGCTACATGGAGAAATGAATAAGATCAAGCCTCCTACCTTTGACGGTGAGCACAAGAAGGATTAAGATGTTGAGACCTAGTTGCTAGGTATGAGGAAGTACTTCACTTTGCATAATTATTCTATGCAGGCAGAAGGCAGAATTGCCATCTATTAGCTAAAAGGAAAAGCATCAATGTGGTGGGATCAATTTGTGAAAGTGTATCACATTGACGAAAAGAATGTTACTTGGAGGGAGTTTAAGAGGTATTTTCAAAATAAATACTTAACCAAGAGATACTATGACAAGAAAATGAAGGATTTCTTCGAACTCAAGCTTGGGATTATGATAATAGATGAGTATGAAAGAAGATTCTTAGAATTGTTGAAATATGTCGCATTCATCAAGGATGAGCAAGTTAAAATTCAGAGGTATTTGAGTGGGCTGCCCTTATTTACCAATGACAAGATGCAATATGATGACCCCAAGACATTGGAGGGAACCATAAGGCATGTTAAATGTCTTTATGATCAGCAAAGGGGAAGACTGACTTTCCAAAAGGCTTGGGAAGACAAGATGAAAAGCAAGGTGGAACAGAGGAAGAAAGGGACTAAACCACCATTTTTCAGAAATATTGCGCAAAGACAACCAACTCTCAAGGAGCCCATAATGACGAAGACAATGGGGCAAAATCCAAGGCAACAACCTATTCAATGTTGGGGTTGTGGCGTATATCATATGTACAGAGATTGCCCTCAAAGAGGTGATAAAGTGAGAACTGCGCACATTGTACAACAAGTTGTGACAATTGAAGACATGGGCATAAATGTACCTAGGATTTATGCAGCCCTAGTAACAAGTAAGTTGAGTTTCAATCGCACATGATTGAAGTGGAAGGTAAGATTAATGACCAACCCATTGCCATTTTAATTGATTCAGGAACTAGTCATAGTTATCTAGATCCTAAGATGGTGGAAAGATTCCAATTGCTAAGAAGAAATCTTGGAAAATCTTGGTTGGTGCAGTTAGCTATAGGGGAAAAAAGGAAAATTAATGAAATGGTTAAGGCATGTCCAATGGAAATGAATGGACTACACACAAAATCTGATTTGAATATCATACCTTCGGGCTCGTATGATTGCCTCATTGGTATGGATTGGTTGGACCAACATCATGTTGTTCTAGACCATTACAATAAGGCATTTACTTGCTTCGATGAGGAAGGAAACTTAAGAGCAGTTCAAGGCATCACAAGGGTTGTAACTATCATAGAGGTTTCAACTTTGCAATTGAAGAAAAGTTACAGGAAAGGATGTCAAATATTTGCAGCACACATGGAGGAGGCACCTAAGGATAAAGTGCCAAATGTTGAAGATTGCGCAGTATTGAAAGAATTTGAGGATGTCTTTAAAGAGATATCGGGGTTGCCACCGAAAAGATATATTTATTTTTTTATAAATCTAATTCCTAGAGCAACACTCGTATCCAAGACTCATTATAAGATGAGTACGCCAAAGATGAAGGAATTACAGATGCAACTTGAAGAGCTTCTGAAGAAGGGGTATATACGCCCAAGTGTGTCACCGTGGGGTGCCCTAGTATTTTTCGTGAAGAAGAAGGATGGTAGGTTGAGACTTTGTATCGACTTCAGGAAGTTGAACAAAGTAATAGTAAAGAACAAGTATCATTCGCAAAGGATATATGCCCTCTTTGATCAACTGAAGGATGCACATATATTTTCAAAGATTGATCTTAGATCTGGATATCACCAAGTGAGAATTAAAGATGAGGACATCAACAAGACTGCCTCCAGATCAAGGTACAAACATTACGAGTTCACACTGGTGCCATTTGGGTTTTCAAATGCACCAGTTGTCTTCATGTGTTTGATGAATGGAGTTTTCAAAATATACTGAGATAAGTTTGTCGTTGTATTTTTGGATAACATACTTATTTACTCAAAATCTGAAGAAGAGCATGAGCAACACTTGAGGATAATGCTACAAGTATTGAGGGAGCATCATCTGTATGAAAATTTGAGCAAGTGCTCATTTTACCAGTGACTGCTTCATTATTTGGGTCATATCATTTCCAACGAAGGAATAGTTGTGGATCTGGAAAAGATAAAGGCCATTGAGGAATGGCCAACACCAAGAAATGGCATAGAGGTGAGGTCCTTCATGGGACTTGCAGCAGGGTATTATAGAAGGTTTTTTGAATTCTTCTCAAAGATTGCACATCCAATCACATCCTTGCAGAAGAAAGGTCTGTGATTTGAATGGACTCCAGATTGTGCAAGGAATTTTCAGTACTTGAAAAGTTTGTTGACAAGTGCACCAATTATGAGAATTGTTGATTTAGATGCAGACTTCGTCATGTGCATGGATGCATGCAAGAAAGGGCTCGGTGGAGTCCTTAGTCAGAACGAGCATGTGGTGTGCTACGAATAAAGAAAGTTAAAATAACATCAAAGGATTTATGTTACTCATGACTTATAACTGGCAGCCATAGTGCATGCCTTGAAGATGTGGCGACATTATCTCATGGGTAAAATATTTGAGTTGAGAACAGATCATAGTGGTCTGAAGTGTCTGTTTGGACAACCAAGTTTAAATGCCAGACAAAGTAGGTGGTCATAATTCCTTAGAGAGTATGACTTTGACATAAAACATATCAGAGGAAAAGAGAATAAGGTGGTTGATGCACTCAGTAGGAGGATGCATGAGATGCATGCTACAATCGTTAGCATGTACAAATTAGATTTGTGTGATAGAATTTTAGAGGTTTCCAAATCAGATCAACGCTACATGGACATAAAGATGAATTTACAACAATGCATGTTGCAACAAAATATTGAAGGTTATGAGCTAAAATAGGATGGAATCCTCATGTACATGCACAAAGTCTATGTGCCAAATGATCAGGAGTTGAAAAGCCTGTTATTGTCAGAGATGCATAAGGTTCCTTATGTAGGACACCCAGAAAAGAAAAAAAGAAAAAAAACAAAAAAACAAAAAAACAAAAAAAACAAAAAAACAAAAAAAACTATTGGCTAAGCATGAAAAAAGAGGTTGTTGATTTTATTGTTAGATGCCTTGAATGTCAAAAGGTCAAGGATGAGCATAGACATCCACTTGGTTTTCTATGACCTTTGCCCCTTCCTGAGTGGAAGTGGGAAGTTGTAACCATGGATTTCATTACTAAGCTGCCTAAGACTGCTAAGCAAATTGATTATATTATGGTAGTGGTGGACAAGCTTACTAAAGTTGCCCATTTTATTCCATTGAAGTCAGCGCACAAGGCAACCAACATTGTTGAAATATACATACAAGAAATTGCTAAGCTACATGGTGTACCTAAGACAATTGTGTCTGACAAAGATTCCAAGTTCACGTTGAACTTTTGGAAAGGGTTATTCAAAGGATGTGGGACAAATCTAAACTTTAGCACAACATATCACCTTGAGACACATGGACAAACAGAGAGGGTAAATCGGGTGATTGAAGATATGCTTAAGATGTATGTGATGGATAAACCATCAAAATGGGAAGACTACCTTCACTTGGTAGATTTTTCTTACAACAGTCGGTATCAAGCATCTTTAAAGATGAGCCCATTTGAAGCACTATATGGTAGAAAGTGCAACACGCCAGTGAGTTGGGACAACCCAACAAACTGGGTTGGGCCATATTTGCTTCGAGAAATGGAGGAGCAGATAGTAAAGATAAGGCATAATTTAAAGGTTTCCCAAGATAGGCAAAAAAGTTGCACAGATAAAGGCAAAACCCACAGAGAGTTTAAAGTGGGTGACCATGTGTTCTTGAAAGTAAAAGCCAAATGCAGTTCCCTGAAGTTGGGAAATTGTTGTAAGTTGGTAGCACGTTATTGTGGGCCATTTGAWRTCCTAGAGAGGATTGGTCTTGTCACATATATGCTTGCATTTCTTGCATCCTTGTGTATTCATAATGTTTTCCATGTATCATTGATATATATAACTCGGTCTGATGCACAATTCTAGGTAATCCATGCACACTCACTCTAGTGCACGCAACACTGTGAAATGTGTGTACCGTTCCTTTGATGTGAAACCATGCGCACTTACCCAGGTGCGCGCAACACTATGAAATGTGCACACCCTTCCTTTGATAGCAATCCAAGCGCATTACTCAGGAGCAGATAGTAAAGATAAGGCATAATTTAAAGGTTTCCCAAGATAGGCAAAAAAGTTGCACAGATAAAGGCAAAACCCACAGAGAGTTTAAAGTGGGTGACCATGTGTTCTTGAAAGTAAAAGCCAAATGCAGTTCCCTGAAGTTGGGAAATTGTTGTAAGTTGGTAGCACGTTATTGTGGGCCATTTGAAATCCTAGAGAGGATTGGTCTTGTCACATATATGCTTGCATTTCTTGCATCCTTGTGTATTCATAATGTTTTCCATGTATCATTGATTAAAATGTACATACCTGATGCTAATCATATTATTGATTGGAATGTGATTCAGGTGGCGCCAGAAGGCGATTTTCGAGTGTAACCGATTTGCATATTGAATCGAAAAATCAAACAACTCTAGAATCGAGCCATGGAGATAGTAAAGGTCCAATGGACCTGGTACGGTCCTAGGGATGCAAATTGGGAGCGCAAGGATGCTATGCGGGTAGAGTATCCACATCTTTTTGAAGATTTTTGAAATTTTGTATGTACATGTGTATATAATGCATCGAGTACAATGCATAAATAAGGGGGAGGGGGATGTAATGCCCCTAATCCTTACCCCATTTGTAATTGTACATATAGGATGGTAAGTCGTTGGTACCAATTGTAAATGTAAATGTACATATAGTTTGGTGAGTCGTTGGAAAAACTTTTGGTTTTGTGCGCACCTGAGTAATGCGCTTGGATTGCTATCAAAGGAAGGGTGTGCACATTTCATAGTGTTGCGCGCACCTGGGTAAGTGCGCATGGTTTCACATCAAAGGAACGGTACACACATTTCACAGTGTTGCGTGCACTAGAGTGAGTGTGCATGGATTACCTAGAATTGTGCATCAGACCGAGTTATATATATCAATGATACATGGAAAACATTATGAATACACAAGGATGCAAGAAATGCAAGCATATATGTGACAAGACCAATCCTCTCTAGGACATCAAATGGCCCACAATAACGTGCTACCAACTTACAACAATTTCCCAACTTCAGGGAACTGCATTTGGCTTTTACTTTCAAGAACACATGGTCACCCACTTTAAACTCTCTGTGGGTTTTGCCTTTATCTGTGCAACTTTTTTGCCTATCTTGGGAAACCTTTAAATTATGCCTTATCTTTACTATCTGCTCCTGAGTAATGCGCTTGGATTGCTATCAAAGGAAGGGTGTGCACATTTCATAGTGTTGCGCGCACCTGGGTAAGTGCGCATGGTTTCACATCAAAGGAACGGTACACACATTTCACAGTGTTGCGTGCACTAGAGTGAGTGTGCAGGGATTACCTAGAATTGTGCATCAGACCGAGTTATATATATATATATATATATATATATGGATGTATATGTATTTGAGGTCAAAGAGCCTGTGTGGTTATGAGGTTGGTCCGCTAGGATGCAAATAGGCCATTGCGCCTATCCATGTAAATGTAATCACACTCAAGCTATTAATAATGTCACATCACTACACGCTGACATATCAGACGAAAAGAGATGGGGGGGTAACTCCATCGAAAAAGGGAAAAAGGGGAGGACTTAAGTCCAAGGGAATATTTCTGAAAAATTGTAATTTAGGATAATTATTTATCCTACGTTCTCGAGGAATGGGAACAAGTCACCATGTGGCTAAAGATACTTTTGAAGGTGACAAGTGTCCAGTCTAAAGCAAGCAATATATATCTTTGGCCTTGGTGTAATTTGAAAAAAAATATTTTTCATTCATTTTTTTGAGGTGCAGAAGGGTCGGACGACTGAGAAAGACGATCATTACTTATCTGCAAAGAGAAGCTTGTAAAAGAGGTTTTTTGTATTGTAACTAGAGTATTTTCTGTTGAAGAGGTGGGTTGTCAAGCTCGTGAGCATTCTCTCCAGGTGAGAGATTTTTTATCGAAGAGGCAGGTTATCAGGCCCGTGAGCATTCTCTCTAGGTGAGAGTTTTGTTGGGAATTGTTCCCTGGTGCGTTGGGAATTAGTTGTAGGGCTCTAAGACTTCCTGTCCGGCCTGTTACTAAATCCCTGGAAGGGAAGTGGGGAAGTTGAGGGACTTTTGAGCATAGAAGGGGAACACTTCCTTGGGTGGGTGATCTAAAAAAATCTTTTAAAGACTATGGTTAAGTTTTTAAAGCATGAGTTCATTAATCATTTAGGAATTGGAGAAAGAGGAAGAATTAATGAAGTAACATGGCAGCCATAATAAGATATACAGATCTGGAAATAAGCACAAAGAATCAACAAACAATAACAACAAAAGTTGTTAACAGAGTTCGGCAATATCGCTTACATCTTTGGGCCTTTGTCTCAATGGGTGAGGCTTTCTATTTCTCTTCAAAGCTTCAAAAGTACATCAGAAAAATTTCAAATGGATTACAAACTGATCTAGTTGTTTTCTTTTAGATCTCAAGAACCTAACACAACCGACGACACTGAAAACGGATGAATGAAGATCCTGGAAATGGCCCGCAAAGTTGCTCTCCTTAATGGTTTCCCTGCATAAAAATGGTTTTGACTGTCAATTTCCTCAACATTTCTCCTTCTCTGAACCTGTCCAAGGCTGCCAAGAACCTCTAGTTTATACAGGCTTGAAGTTGGCAACAACCTCCCAACTTCCCCCCAAGATCTGGCCTCAAAAAGAGCTCCAGATCCTCCAATAATGGCCAAAATCTACAAAACAGACCAAAAAATCAAATAAAATCATAATATAAGATCTAAAACCCAACCGAGGCTTATCCCCCCAAAACAAGTCAATGAAAACTTAAATACTATATGCGCCAAAACTATAATAAGTCACACATATGGTGAGGTGGTAGCCCGGACGTTGTGAAGACTTAGGATTGCCCGAAGGTCGCGGGTTTGATTCCCCCGAAGGTGAAACAAACCTTTTACCCAACCAACCTTGGGAAAATCCAGAGTGCCACATGGTGCCCTCTGATTGGGCCACATGTCGCCCTGTGATTGATCCGTACAACTCATTCAACATCCAACCAACCTGGCACGTCACTCGTCGTACAATGCAGTCATCTACCACGTGTCACTGCCACGTCAGCCTGTTGTACTGCCACATCATCCACCGTATAGTCTAGTCATCCTGCCATGTGTCACTACCATATCAGCCTGTCGTACACCCAGTTGTCACTCATACGACCACATGTCCACCTGTCATTAGGCCACGTCATTGTATGGACTACCACGTGTCATCTGTACAGTGCTAACTCAGCCCGAATGTGACGAAACCGAGTGACATGTGTCACCTCCTGGTGATGCCATGTCAACATGATGATGTCATCATGATTTCATGTTGACATCATCTTGACACGTGTTGACGTCACCTGGCATACCTGTTGATGTCAACATTGAATTTGACCCAGTTGACTTTTTGCCTATTTGGGATTTCAGTCAGAACGCGATAACTTTCGCATACGATGTCTGTTTGAGGAAAAAATTATATGGCCATAATCAGCGCAACGAGACGGATGCAATGGAACTAGTTTTGTCTAATTCCAAGAACTTTGATTTTTAGGCCTTCCTGGACCCATTTTGGTTCCTGGATCCATTTTGGATCAGTGGGAGAGGTGCGTGGGGAATGAGGGACTGTAGACTAGTTGCAGCAGTGGCACCTTGGACTGAGCAATTATGTTGATTATCGTACCTTAACTTGGCATTAGGAACCCTTTTTCCTTGGTGGAGTTTAAGCCCTAGCTCAAGCGTGACCTGTTGCTGAAAATTTATGAGCAATATAGTCTATGACTAGGAGGAATGTCTGAGTTCTGTGCACAGTTGGTGACTTTTCATAAAAGATAAGTATTCTTTATATGCTTGCCTCATTTACTGTGTGCTTAATTATCTATGTCTAATATGAGTTTAATTCTTGTATGATGTTGCATATAAGTAATTGTTGTTATTTTGAATAATGTTGCTTGCACATGCAAATGTGGAATGATATCCAGTATTTGAATTCGTGCTACTGAGTATGACAGTTGTTATTGTTTATTCATGTTAAGTTAACTTTTTAATGAGGGTCATGAGTCTCCGAGGCGAGGATAGAATGGTTGTGTGCGTGGACAATTACTCGGTGCGCACAAGAGGTTGGATTCACTTGTATGCGCAGGGAAGCAGTCTACATGCACAAGGAGAACATAATTTGCGTATTTCGCTAGAATGGTTGTGCACACAGTAGTGATCACATGTTCAAAGTGGACTACACACACAATAGTGTCGTGTGCTCATTATGCTTGTGCGTACAGTTGCATTGTGTTATTTCTGTTATTATAAGTTGAGTCAGAAGTGGAAAGTTTGTGTGGCGCGACACAACTCGGGGTCGAGCACATTAATTCAAGTAATTATGTGCATACCAATGTTATAAAGTGGAATATGTTCACTAGATTTTGAAGTAGCGTTGCTCAGTAGTAAGTTGGGTAACGTTACAAGATGGTATCAAAGTGCAGTACCCAGTTAGGAAGCTGGGTACGTTACATATTGGTATTAAAGCATATTGGTAACAGGTATGTTACATTATGGTATTAGAGCAGTTTGGTAACGGGGATGTTACAATGATACAATACCCAACCCAGCCATACAATCAATGGCACATGGAAGTATAAACAATGGTTTTATATGTTTGAATGAAATTCATACCGACACTATAGCGAACATTGTGTGACTCCCTATTGCATTCAACAATATTGATCCTTAACCCTTTTTAGAGCTATTTTAAATTGGTGAACCATGATCTCATGGGCGCTTGTGTGATGTAATAAGTATGCCTCATTTTTACATACTTTTTTTTTTTTATAAACAACAATAATGAACCTTAAGCACTAGACCAAAAAAAACCATTATGAACTTGTAAAAATTGTTTAGATCTATAAGGGGCGAGGATGAAACTATGAAAATTTCATGGTTTCATATTTACTATCATGATTCCAACCCTATACCTTATAATTCCAAACAATAATACAATCTTGTATGTTTGGTGCTTAGGGTTTGCCAAGAACAACAAGGGTCTTACCTTCTATGTTTGATAATTGAATATTTAATGTCATTTATTTCAGGAGTTTCAGGCGGGAAATTCATTTAAGCAGTGCATATGGTTTATCCAAAACAACTTGGAAAAACTCATTTTCGTCGGAATCTAGTGAAAAAAATATATACAGATAACATAGCTCCATGTTGTTTTAAGAGTTTTCAAGATTTTGGGTAACTTCAAAGACCCTCAAAACCCTTGGGGGCATAGAGGAACTATGCCCTTAAAAACTTTGGTGTATAAAACTACACCGGACACCTAATTTTTACCAAATTTTCTACTTGAAACGTTACGAGAAAATGATCCATTTTAAACACTTTTTAACATATAAATCATTCAAACCATCCATACCAATTTGGTAATATGTCACCGACCAAGCATGATATGTACGTTTGGAATCTGATTGTGAGGACTAGGTACACAACACTTTAACCTTTCAGGTACTCGTGCTCGTCTTCGCCCTAGAAAAATATTATATATTGTGTTATTTGATTTTATTAATAGAAGTCAAATGTTAGTATGCACATAGGACCATAATGAATCCCCATGTCGTTATATATAAAAGATTTCCACGCCTTCATGACATATGTAGTTAATTTTAACTGATTATATAACAATACTAATAATAATAATCTATTTTTAAGGTCACGACCAAGCCAAACACCAAATTGGTGTATGAGACCCCCTTGTTTGTGGGACAAGGGACCCCCTCCGCCCAACGATTTGACTAGTAAAGTCTACAAAGGTATACATACCCTACCCCCCTTTCGATTTGAACTTGTGACCTCTTAGGAGAAAGCACATGTTCTTAACTATTAGGCCCACACATAACATTTAGCCCAACAAATAATTCTCTTCAAAGTGGACATCCACTATGACCCAACTCCTCGCAATCTTACTAGCGTTGAAATTTGAAATTTAGAGTTAATGGTATAAAAAATATTTATTTGCATACAAGTTTATCATTTTTAATAAGCTAAGCTTGTACGGTGTTCATATTTACGATGTCTATGTTTGGGTTTTTTTTTTCATTTTTGTGGTTGGGTGAAATTGTGAAAGGATTTCTTTTGTCTAAGTTTAGTGGTGCTAAAACCCTCTCGCTAGTCACATGGAAAACATGTGTGATTTTCAAGAATCAAAAGGGGTTAAGCCTAATTGATATCAAATTGTAAGGAGAAATGTTATATGCTAAGTGGATTATGCAATGTTTGTTTGAAGATGAGTTTTGGAAATGTTGTTGTAATTCATAAATACATCAAGTTAACATTTACATAGACTAAGGGGGGCCTTTCTATTAGTGATATCATTGTTTCTCCACATGGTTACAAACATGTAGATATCTAAGAGAATAATTCAATCACAAGAAATAATGATTGCTTTTAATTTAGTGAATGTAAAAGCATAGTTGAGGGCAACATCAATAAGAAGCAAGGTTAGGGCTATAGTGACAAGAAATATAGTGGGTTTGGTACAATGGTTCAAAGAGGAGCTAATAAATCTTGAGTTGGATGCGGAAGTTAAACATCAAGTTGACACCTTTGAGTTCAATTTCATGCACCAAGACTTCAAAAGAGTGTCAAATAAGAGGAATTGAAATGAAAAGCAGAGAGTGGAGGTCCAAATAACTAAAGAATTTATCTCAAATGTGGACAATGCACATTCTCTATCCATGGGAGCAACAAGCCCTCGCCTTTGCACAACTGTTTGAGG
>JASDQU010372204.1:34608-48371 GCA_032191745.1 Picea mariana | reverse complement strand
GGGGAATTATTCACTTGAGAGAGGGTGATTTCCAAGTGAGAGAAGAAGATTGCTCAAGGGTTTGTTAAGGGAAGTTTGCAGAGAGGACGGAGGAGATTTTTCACAGGTGGATCGACTTCATCTTAGCATTTGCAAAGGTCGAAACTTCAGATCTAAAAAGAGTCATACAGGGTGACGTAGAGGTGACACATGTCGTCATACGATTGCAGAGGCTGGTTTGTTGGGCCGAATTTGTGTTGCTAGGTTTGATTTGGCTTGGAGAAGGCCATACAGGTGTCGAGAAGAAAAATCGTTGGGGGTTACTCGACCATAGTTGTAAATTGATTTGATGTATAAGAGATTTATATATTTTCTGTTGCATTAATAAAATCCACAAACAAAAGAACGGGTTTTCCCACGTTGGGTTTTTCTTGGGGTTATTTACCCAAGAATATTTGTGTCTCTCATGTGATTTGATTGTTGTCACATTCTTCATCGATTTCTAGATTTATTTTTGTTGTGCATTATAATTATTGTGAAGAAAACCCAGTTGTAACTATAAATTACAAATGCAGAATATTTTTATATGAAAATCATTTTCTGGGTATTAAAGATTGTGGAATTTCTTGTTCGTGAGAGCTGGGTTTTAGAGTTTTCACAAGGGTTACTAGCCACCATTGTAGCTAGTTGTTCAGTCGCCCTTAATCTAAATATTATGAGGAAACAGGGGGGATCCAATGAGGTTTTCTTGGAAAAAAATTAATATACTTTTTAAAATAGCACATTATCTTGCAAGAAAATGATATTGATACACATAAATGACATTTTAGAAGGAAACCTATGTTTATATTAACTCTCATAGATGATTACACTAAAATCCAAAACCAACCTTTATAAATGAGGCCATAAATCCAAAATCAACCTTCATATATGAGGCTATATGCACCAAAATATAACATAAGCTAAAGCCTAATACATATCTATCTCATCTTCATCTTCATGAACAAAAATAGAACAAGATGTTTGTTCAGCAATGGATCATGGATAGGAAAAAAAGAGAGCTCCACTTCAACCTTCATCACCGTCACTATTAAAAGCAGTGAAAGGAGTTCCAAGTCTAAGGATTATGGATCCACATCCCCATCTTTATGAGGCCCACTTGTATATTCTTTACCCCTATGAGAGACACAAGGCATAGGTTCAAATGCAAATAGACAAGATCATTGGCCTTCTACGATCCCAATCCATTGTACTTCACAAAATGAATGAAAGCATAGGCGCTCCAGTTCCTTTCTATTGATGAAGATCTTACCACTTGTGAGAGAATACGAGTGGCAAGATTTTGCAAATAGTCACCATTTGCCCCATCCACATTTCAATCAGGTTCATAATTCTAATATCATCCAAAGTTGATGTATCTAAAAAATCATCCATTCTAGCAACAAAGCTTCACCCACCTGGATTTGTAAAGAAGCAGGAAAAACAACCTTTGGAAAGCTTTCCTCCTTCCATTGGGCACCTCCCTATCCTTATGCAAGGCTTTCCACTTCACGTTGCTTTTAGCAATGAGGTCTTTTATTATAAAATTTTGGATTCAAAGCATGTGCTAAAGTGTGCAATGGACTATTGAAATGGTTCCGCCTCTGAACAATGATGGACCTCACAAGCTCTCCAGAATCATCATCAACAAAATAAGAGGGAAAATCTTGTGAAATAATTTCCACAATTTTCTCAACCATGGCATCCATGCCATCGCCAACCTCTCCCAAGAAAGGTTTGTACGTGTCTTCTTGCCCAAGAAACTCAAATGCAGGTGACTTGAACTTGAGCATCTTGCTCCACCAATCCTCATCACAACCTATGCACCATAGTTCCCCTCTTTGAATATGCTTGTCTCCACTCAACCCCAACTCACACCCACCACCATAGTCACTAATGCAAATTTCAACTCAACAAGTTGATGCAACATGATGAAGCTTGAGGCATATCTTATCTCAACATCTTTCAACAACTCTAATTTGGAGTATTTCCAATATATTGCATGCTTTATTATAGGAAATGCACAAACTACCCACATATCGATATCGAAAACTCACAGAAATGCCTCAGAAACTTCTTGAAAAATCCCAAGTGCCCATGAGGGGTGTGAGACCCATAGGAAGTCTAAAAAGACCTAATCTATGGAAAATGAAGACAAATTAACCTCTAATTTGTTTTTAAATCTACCTATAAATGAACCTATCATTCTTAGTTTCTTGCAAGATAATGTGTTATTTAATAAAAAAAAAAAAAAATATATATATATATATATAGAGAGAGAGAGAGAGATATACCACGTTTCCCCCAACAGACCCATTTGAGGTGGCTTGCATTTCCAAGCATTCTCGTTTCCAAAACTAGTACACATTTCCACTTTTCATGCAACTTAGTGCATAAAGCTATGTTAAAAATCTGACCTCAAACACTTAGTCAATAATAGATTTCAACCTCCTATAGTTATTCACCAATAAAGCAATGGAACAACATGCTATTTAGTGAAACTATGAGCAGAAATACAAGTGACTAAGCCATCTGAAAATATGGCAGTGGAAATATAAACGAACAGCAAACACATTCACCACATTTGACACAGAAAATTTAGGTAAAGCCTCTGGAAAAACCCACAACGGAAAAACCAGTCCCAGAGAGTATTCTTTATTGAGCTCACAGAGAAATGTTCAAAGATTACAGCAGCAATCTGCTACAGTATCAATTACACGGTGCTGAACTTACAAACTGTGCCTACAAATACATTTATTTCTGTGCCAAAAAACGTACAAAATCAGCAAAATAAATCTACCTCGAAAATTGTGCCAATATTCAGCAGTACGACCTGTATTGTACGGTCTTTACAGACAGCAGAAACTCCTTTGTATTTGTGCTCAGTAACAGCACCCTTTTGTATGGACTGTATGGACCAAAACCCAGCAAACACAACACCTAGAAATCTGTGCCATCAGCAGCCTCGATTTCTATGCATACACAGTTGTATGGCCCTCTTCAAATTCATACTGTACAGCGCCTTTCTCAGCTGTACGGACCAGCATTTAATGTTGTACCAGTCTTGGGATGCGTTCCCTCTCTCCCTCTTGGAAAATGCACCCCTTCTCTTGTTGTCCTTCTTTCTTCTTCAGCTCAAAACTCTCTCTCTTGGAAACTCTTGGAATTCGCGCCTCTTTGTCTCCCTCAAGCTCTCCTTGAAGTGTGTGCCCCACCTCTCCTCGAGTGCTCCTTTTTATTACTCATTACTGAGTAACCGCCCTAACCCTTGGTCTTCTAATGAGATAGACGGTCAAGATTAGATCTTTCCCTCTTGAGATCAACGGTCATGACTTAATTGTTCGTTGAGTTCACTTAAATCACTTAAGTGACCCACACACTCATAAAGTCACTTTTACCCATTAAACATTAAAAGGCTCAACTTGACTTTATAAAATCACTTTATAAACTCACTTAAGTGAGACATTTGCTCGGACTTCTGCCTAGGCACAATAAATTCAAAAGTACCTCCAAGCTACCAAAATCTAACACTCCCTCTTAGTGAGGGAGGTACTTCTGGAGCCTCCACCTGAATCTGTCTCCAACCTCATCATGTCCTCTGTTGCTATAGCCGCTCCCACTACATTGGAAGCCTCTGCTCCCTCTGGACTCGAAGCATCTCCAGCTACCTGCACTGAACTTTGATCAAAAGACTTATCCGTCCAAGGTCCTCTCTCTAAAGCCTCACAATTGCCAGACTCAGGCTCCACCCACCCACTGGATCCAACTACAGGCTGACCATGCACTCTATATAATCTCTATGACCAAACACCAAGCAACACACTTGTGCCGGAAGAGATACCCTCTAGATATAGGTATGCTAGTCCTTGAGAGAACACAATCCCACATCCATCTATTTCAAAAGACAACACAGAGAGCAAGTTCACTGGCAGTTCAGAAACATATAATACCTCAGCCAACTCTAGATACCCTCTTGAATCCAGTTGGAATTTAACACTTACAACTCCCTTCACAGCTAGAACATGTCTCGTGCTAACCCACATAGTTGTCTGAGCCGATCTCTGAAAAACTGAGGAATATAGACCTCATCCCCGTCATGTGCCAAGAAGCCCCACTATCCAAGAACCATGCAAGAGTACATGTACACCCTAGTCAACCAATGCTTGCAAGACAAGCCATCAAGAAAAACTCCTTCTCAAACTTTTTCGTGAACTCATTCACTTTTGTTGATGTTGTTGCCTTGGCATCCTTCTTGCTTCTCTTCTTGTTCGGACATTAGCCTACATAATGCCCCAACTTATGACATGCAAAGCATCTCACCTTGTTCATGTCCTTCTTCTCGCCATGAGAGGACTTCTCCCCTCCTATAGCTTTCTTGTCCTTCTTCTTTGCTAAGAGGGCAACATTCTCCTCCTTCTCCTCACCCTTTGATTGTCTGCTACAAAGCGCCTCCTCACAAGTCTCTTCCTATATGAAGTCATCCCACAATCTCTCCTAGTTGGGACCATAGTTTTAAAAACCGGAACCGATCGAGGGTCCAACAAAAACCGGTAATGAACCGATTGAACCGGTTTCAATGAACCGGTTTTTTTAAAAATACATAAAATATTTAAATCTTAACGAAAAATATATATTTTTAAGATTTTAAATCATGTTTCCAAAGCATTAGAAACAATTAGAGACAAATATCCAAAGTATGCTCATGAATATATCAAAATGGCACCAAGTGCAATACATATCTAGAGATCGAAACATAAATACATGATCAAAGAGGCTCTAAATGGCCTCTACAATAGCAAATAACATACTAACAAGAGTCAAAACTACAAGTCACTATCTCATTGATCAACATGATAAACGATCAATCATCACTACTGCTAGAAGTAGAAATGGCAGGAGCATCCTCGCCCTCGGCATCATCATCTGTCTCTGACTCGGACTCGAACTCAGCGTCAGAGTCATCATCATCAAGGACATCTGTGACTATAGGCTCTGAAGTTGCACTAGTTGTTTATGACAGACCGAGTCATGAGATTGGGACATCAATATTAAACAGGTAATTCAGTGAACCAATTATAATTAATATTTTTAGTATAATTAAAAATTGTGTAAATATTCTCAAGTATAAAGACCCTAACTTTTAAAAACATTGAATTTTTAGTATAATTATAAATTATAAATTTCTTAATTTTAAAAACATTAAATCCTCCTCCCAACATTCAAGAGGCAATGCTCATTGTTTATTACTTTTCCATCAATACGTTAATAAGAGTAGATATTATTTAGGTAGTTCTTAGGTTAACTATGAATTCTGAGTGATCCTTAAATGAACGACTGACATTTGATCTTGTATGTGGGATACTACATACACAGAATCATATGGCTTGAATGTATGTTTGAGATCGTTATCCTCGTTCATGTTGTTATTGAATTCTTTTCATCTTACGTTCATTTAGTAATGAGGAAGTTGGTTATCAAGCTTGTGTCCTCTATGGGAATATAATGCTTGGGAGAATGGGAGTGCTCTGCCACAGCGGTATTTTCCATCTTCTACATCGTTGTAGCGTTGTGATATTGAGCTTTCGAGGTTTAGCGCGTTTCTAGTTCGCCTGTTATCCAAGACAATCTCATGTCCCGAAATGTTTGCTCATTGTCTCCTTTCTGATGACTATAGGAACCGAACCGGTCGGTTTATGACGGAACCGACTGGTTTGGTAACGAACCGGCCGGTTCAGTACAAACCAGTCGGTTCCGTCATAAACCGGTCGACCGATTCGAACCAGTCGGCAATGAAACCCGTAAAACCGACCGGTTCCGGTTTCGATTCACCAGTTTTTAAAACTATGGTTGGGACAGTTCTCCCTGGAGACAACACCTTTAACAAAGGTGTTCCACTTCTCTGAAAAACCATTCAAAGCAGTCCTAACTAATTCTCCATCCAATATAACCTCTCCAACTGTGCCAAGTTCATCACGAACTTGAGTGATTCTGGTGAGATATGAGGACACTTTTTCAGTCTCGGTCATTTTTATGTTTCTCAACTTCTCTCACAATGCCATCTTTTGATTCTCATTGGAACTTTGGTATAGCTTGGTCAAAGATGCCCACATCATGAAGGAATTTGTTTCTCCTGCAACATGGGGAATAACATGGTCCTTGATTGCATCAAGAATAATCCTCTTGGCCTTCATGTTCTTCTTCTTGAACGCTGCCAAAAGAGTTGCTTCTATAGGAACAGTGACGGGATTTGTTTGTGTGTTGTTCACAATGTCCCATAACTCAGTTTCCTACAGCAACAAAACTATCCTCTCCTTCCAAGGACTAAAGTTTGTTGCCCCATCCAACCTATCTTCGAACCTCAATCCAGTAGCCATGACCTTCTCAACTGCAACTCAGCTATTCCCCTTCTTTCTTCCAAGCAAAACCCCTCTGCACTCACTGCAAATCAAGTGCCAAATATCGTCTGCTGAACCTCAGAGCTCCTGCTCTGATACCATGTTAAAAATCTGACCTCAAACACTTAGTCAATAATAAATTTCAACCTCCTATAGTTATTCACCAATAAAGCAATGGAACCACATGTTATTTACTGAAACTATGAGCAAAAATACAAGTGACTAAGCAATCTGAAAATATTGCAGCGGAAATATAAATGAACAGCAAACACATTCACCACATTTGACATAGAAAATTTAGATAAAGCCTCTAGAAAAACCCACAAGGGGAAAACCAGTCCCAAAGAGTATTCTTTATTGAGCTTACAGAGAAATGTTCAAAGATTTCATTTATTTTTGTGCCAAAAAACTCACAAAATCAGCAACATAAATCTACCTCGAAAATTGTGCCAATATTCAGCAGTATGGCCTATAATATACGATCTTTACAGGCAACAGAAACTCCTTTGTATTTGTGCTTAGTAACAACACTCTTTTGTACGAACTGTACGGATCAAAACTCAGCAAACACAGCACCTAGAAATTTGTGCCATCAGCAGCCTCAATTTGTGTGCATACACAACAGTACGGCCCTCTTCAAATTTGTACTGTACGGCCCCTTTCTCAGCTATACAGACCAACATTTAATGGTGTACCGATCTTGGGATGTGTGCCCTCTCTCCCTCTTGGAAAATGCACCCCTTCTCTTGTTGTCCTTCTTTCTCCTTCAACTCAAAACTCTCTCTCTTGGAAACTCTTGGGATTCATGCCTCTTTGTCTTCCTCAAGCAACCCTTGGTCTTCCAATGAGATAGACGGTCAAGATTAGATCTTGACCTCTTGAGAACAACGATCATGACTTAATCGTTTGTTGAGTTCACTTAAAACACTTAAATGACCCACACACACATAAAATCACTTTTACCCATTAAATATTAAAAGGCTCAACTTGTCTTTATAAACTCACTTTATAAACTCACTTAAGTGAGACATTTGCTTGGACTCCTACCTAGGCACAATAAATAAAGAAGTACCTCCAAGCTACCAAAATCTAACAAACTAGTGGTGGTTGGTGATGAATTTTATGATGTCCATAGCCTACCCTGTGAACTCCTTGATCCATGGAGTTTACCCTCAAACTTGTCTAAAATAAGATTAGAACATAGTTTGGCCACTTGAAACCTTGAAGGAGTATGTTAATTTCCTTCACCAAATCCTATGAATAGGGAGACTAAACCACATTAAAAGGGACACCACAAACATAGATGGCCCTTGCCATTCTTGTCTTGCTTTCTTATCTCCCTTAAGCATTGAGTGTGTTCATTGTTCACCAATCTATTTTCTTGAGCTATGATTGGAGCTTTTGATGACTTTTCTTGAACCTACAACACGCTCCTCTTCTTTGCTTTATGGACAATCCTTGGCTCATTGCCAAGACCCAAGCAAGTATTGCTACCAATATTGTTTCTTCAATCTTTAAACCTTTGGGAATCCTTATGCTCTTCCTCGTATTGGGCTCTCACCCCCGGAGTTGATGTCTGTGTACAAATGTCAACAACGGATCCCACTTCATGCAAAATATGAGCCTTCACTCTTGTGTAAGAACCTTTGAAAATGTTGTCTATTTTGTACAGATCGATCTCCATTTGAATGAAACCCCACCGAGCATTTGTTTGAGCATGATAACAATACTTCCAAACAGGATAGTATTCATTTTGCTTGCTTGTTTTAGGGGGTCTAGGGACATGAGAAACACCACTTTGAGAATCCATTAATGCTACAAAAATAATAAAAAAAGCTACTCACTAAAGATAATGCTTTCCACAACCTTTTTCTTGTTGTCAACAAATCCCACTTCATGCAAAATATGAGCCTTCACTCTTGTGTAAGAACCTTTGAAAATGTTGTCTATTTTGTACAAATCGCTCTCCATTCAAATGAAACCCCACTGAGCATTTGTTTGAGCTTGATAATAACACTTCCAAAGAGGATAGTATTCATTTTGCTTGCTTGTTTTAGGGCATCTAGGGACATGAGAAACACCACCTTGAGAATCCATTAATGCTACAAAAATAGTAAAAAAAACTACTCACTAAAGATAATGTTCCCACAACCTTTTTCTCACTGCCAACAACTGTCATCTTGCTGGAAATGCACTGAATCTTGCTCCCAACAATCCAAAAAACAAGTAAAATGTTTGTTGCTACTATAGGAAACCCGTGTTGAATAAAGTGTGGGGAATAATTCAGAAAAGGCTACTTGTAGGAAAAGAGAGGTTGTTAGGGTTTCTAGAGATTTTTCTTTTTTTCAAATGAATGTAAAAATTAATTCACTAGGTTTAGAAACAAATTAGAGGTTAATTTCTCTTTAATTTACATAGATTAGGGGTTTTTAGTGTTTCTATAGGTCCCACAGTCCTCATGGGCACTTATGTGAAGATTTTCCAGGTCCCAACAAGCTGCCAACTAGGTCTGTCTTTGACCTCAAGTTGGCTCTAAGTTTCAATTGTCAAACAAGGGTTTGCTGCTGTTTTATAACAGCAAACTGTTCAGGAACTTCTTTGTTGTTTTCTTACGGTTACATAGGCCATTTAGGTGCTCTAACATGTAGTTTCTGTCACTAAGATGTTAGCACATGCATACCATAAATTATGTAACACACCTAGAGATCTTTACTGCTGAAAATATTGTTATTCTAAACACTAGCATACATGAAAATGAACACAGGTATTTTTGGTCAACATGACCCTGGATAAAACCCCCCGGGGGAAAACTAGTTTGGAATATGAGTGCATATATGTGGAGAATAGAAGGTAGAATACAACAAGTACAATAAACAAATGAACCTGATACAATAGCAACTTGACTCAAGTTGCAACACAATTCCAAGAGGTAGAGATACGACCTAGGATGGTGCGCCCTCCTCACAAGTTGCCCAAACCACTGAACTGAAGCACCCTAGCTCTTGGAAGCTCTGATGGAGAAACCCCACACACAACTCTGAATCTGTGTTGTAGCTCTCCACTGAAACTGTCCTCAAAGCAATCTGACCACTGCAAGTCCTCCCTGCTATCTGTGCGCCCTCCTCCTCAAGTGTGCCCTCCTCCTAGCAAGAACAATCTCCATAAATAGATGAGGGTCTAAGCCTCCTGGCTACCTCCATGAATGGGGGCGCCCAAGCTTTCCTCACCCAATGCCTCCATTCTCATGCTCTTGCCCTTCTCCAAGCTCCTTTGGTGAACATACAAGTGAGAATGAGCCTCTCTTTGCCCTTTGCGCCCTTCTTGAACCTCCATAAGGAAACCTAAAGATTGGATGGATGAGATCATCCTATCTCATCTCCAATCTAAGGTTGAGATCTCTCCAAAAGAATCTCAACTCAAAACCCACTTTACTTAAGTTTTCATAGTTTCACTTTATGTCTCGCAATTCACCCACAAAGTGAATTAATAGTCATTTTAGGCTAAAATGACCAAATTTCACTTTTAATTTAAATCTCCTAAGTCAAAGTGAAATTAGACATAAAGTACATGGTACAAAGTATTTCCCTCTTGTGTTTAGAGGCTCACAAACACAAGGGGGCCACTTTCCAAGGTACCCAAATCTCAACATTAGGTGGGCCTAAAAAACTTAACTAATGTGCTAAAACGTGCCAAATATGCACAGACCCATTTCAGGATGCATTTCCAAATCATGAAACGTGCTCAAAAAGTTTCAAGTGCATTTTGTACATGTTTCAACATTTATGGTTGCTTAAAGGTTCGAAACGAGGGGGGTGGGCGTTTTCTACAACATAGCTACCAACTATGATGGATGTACCATTATGAATCTATGTCTTTGCGTGGTTTTCACTCATTGAGTCCTAGTTGGGTCATTGATTTATAGCTTTAATGGTTGTCATTTTGTTTTCCAAAGATGTATGAAGTCCTTTGTTTTAGTTGTTGTTGAGTCTCGAGTCTAGTGAATACCTTTGTTAAAATTCATCTTTTCATTTTGATTCATTGTCAATGGCCCCATGCCAGTTTACATTTTCAAAGAATCCAAGGCGGTTTCAAAATTCATATAAGTACTAGGTCAATTGGGCCTTTCCTCATCAATCTAGTCAAAGTTCAAACCCTTTTAGAATAAACCATATTGATAGCTATTATAAGTAAAAGAAAAACTAAAAAAGACACTTATACTGTTTGGTAAAATTCTATGTTATAATAGTGATATTTTACATACAGTTTTATATTAATAATAGTTTTATGCATATTAATAATAGGCCCTTATTGTTAGTAGTATGTATTAATGGTCACACATGTTTTAAAGAGCTCCCTAACACATACAATTCCCCCATTTTTCCCCATTTTTTGTTTTTTTAAATATATATTAATGTCACTCTCACCCTGTTGTTCCCTGCAAATTTAGGTGCAACTTCTATCCATTTCAAACACCCATAACCACATTCCAAATTCGCACATTCTAGAAACATTTTAAACTGAGCCTTTAAATCTTTGTCATGTATTTGTATCATTTTTTAAGTCAGTAATATTTCATTAGTAGGAACACTTGGGTTTTTAATTTCTATTGAATCTGTAAAGGTCTCTTGTCCACAATTTGTTCCTTGACTTCTTAAATAATTCTCGATTCAATGGGTCAATAGATGTCTCTTTGTCAACCTTTGGAATTGATATTTCCTTTTGCTTCAATCACTTAACTACAGTAAAGAAAGATTTGACTTTGTTTTCTTAGACAAACAATTTCCTTATCTTTTTCTTATAAAACCTTGTCAAAAAATTTCTTCAGATCTCAATTCTTTTACTGTGACTCCTAATCATATGGCTGATATCTTGCTACTTCATGTTTAATCTATCAACTTCTCTAGCAATAGACCTATTTTTAGTTTGGATATCAATATTTTTTTAAGGATTCCTTAAGAAATTCATTATGAGTTCCGTCAATTCTTCATGCAATTGTTCACACTAGTCCCTAAACATTTTTCGTCATTGATGTCATAGTTGCCAAGACTTCTTTAAGGGCACCCTTACATGAAGACCTTTATGCTAAGTGGGCATACTAAGTGTGAGGGTCCCATGAAAATAATGATATCCACATCTTTTCTTTTTCTTGCGAAAGGATCACCTTTGTAACCTTTAAATATAATCATCTATTCTTAATACAGGCTAGTACCATAATTGTTTTTGATAATAATATAGCTTATATATATTATATAATATATTGTCTATACCTTATATAATATAAGATATGCTCATCTTTTAGTACATGTATATCATATAATTAATCTTTACTCGTCGCAGCGTAATAATTTGGGAGTCACAACTTATTATTGTTTCATGATAGTATTTGCAATGGCGCAACATCTTTATTCCTCCTGTAACAACAACCTTAGATGCCAGCTTACACTGCTACAACAACACATTTCTCCTGCAACAATTGTCACACAAATTGTTTCTTTGTCAAATGTGAGATGTGCATCTGCGATTAATGACCTTAATGCATTCTACAATTATTAATCGACAATTAATTCACCCAAAACTTGTCTTCCCATGTATTCTAGACTTGAGGTGCACAATCTGAGATCATAATCCATGAAAAATATTAATGAAGGATTGTGATGGTGAACACGGTCTTTGACTGACATTTCCTATAGTGATTTTAGCTTGTTGGTTTGGATTTCATTGGCTAGTTTTTGTAGTGCACGGTGGCATTCACAATTGCAGAAGCAATTTATTTCCCCTCTATTAAGAGTATCATCATATTCTTTTCGTCTAGCACAACCCTAAATACAATTTATGCTTGCCATTGCTCGCCTTTTACACACTTGATCAGTGTATTTTAGACCGTGTTTATAATTAAATTTGACCATAGTGATGTTGGTAAGTTATGCTTATGGTGGATGATAAGTGTCATAACATGGGCACCCTTCCTTGACTCTCCATGTGGTGTTGATTAAACAGAAGATATACTGTTCTGAAATTATCCTAGCTTATGTGCCATCCATGCAATGTTGACACAACTCAAGTTAAGCGAACCTTCCCAAAATAATTTGGCTGTCTAATAAATTATAATATCATCCTCCTCATGAAGAAGTCGCCCTCTCTTGCCAATAATAGATGATGAGTCATCGACTGAAAATAAAACTGTAATGTCCCTTTCCAAATGACTACACGGAGCATGACGGATTAGCCTATACACTCTCCCCGTCGGCTATAATCAGAGGGAAAGGGAAGATTATGAAAATTAATTGATGTCACTAGCTTATTAAAGCTAAATCCTAAAGTTACATTAGTTAATTAAAATAAGGTTATAAAGTAACTATGATTAATAGAGAAAATAACCTTAGACGTCACTTTAATAATTGTAAGTAATCGGCCCTGTTATCGCACGGTTTGTAGGAAGGGTTTAGGCAGCTTGAGTCAAGGCTTAAAACCGGCGTAACAGGAGCTTCCCCACCCACTGTCACCTCGATGGGGGGCTCTTTCTATTTAGGATGGCTAGTCCAAGGGAGACGTCCCTAAGCAATCTGGGTTAATGAAGGGCTAAAGGGGTAATGGACCAAGTCAAAGAAGTTCCCTTTCACAAATTACTGCCAGAGATGAGATAGTCAAGAAGAATCTTCCACTGGATGGCACCTGTTTGCGAGACAAGACAAGTAAACTAGAAAATGTGCTTGCAGTGGGTTAGTCCTTCATAATATCAATGACTATCCTCTAATATGTGAGCAATGATTGGATATACTTATTGACGAAGTCAATGATTATTAAACAAAGATAAATATCTTATATCACTTCTTCAATAAGTTCACCAAAAGACGAGCATTCAATGTGTAAAATTAGATTCTTATCATATCACAATGCTACAAATATCAAATCTGCTCACAATAAATATATTTGCTGCGTCACCTATATTGTTGCTGCAAAAGGTGTGACGTCAGCCCTAGTAATAAGTTGTTTTGAAAGGGAAAGAGCACAACGTTTTACCAAACAAGCTTATAGGTGTAATCAATGGCTCAAAACCTATCAAAGGAGATGACAAATGTCACAACGTTGCAAACCAAAACAAGTGATCTAGAAGGTGTGACGTCACCTATATAATTTCTGTTGCGGAATTTGGGTTAGCTAGCCAAGAAGTGACGTTTTGACAAATTCAACCAATAAAATTGCAATAAACCTCTACGGCTATGATAAGATGACTAGGCCGCACTTTTCTATCCAAACACAAGTTAAAATCAGCAAGACGTCACCTTATTAGGGTTAGTAAAGAAAAGCTAGGGTTAGACGCTAGGTTAGTTAGGGTTTCAATTTTGAGAG
>JASDQU010372204.1:275-14174 GCA_032191745.1 Picea mariana | reverse complement strand
ATGGTTGTAGTTTAAATTTCTTGCATATTGCTTATAAATTTGTTGAATCAAAACCCTAGGTGACAAGCACACAAGTAGGTCCTTGTCTCATGTCCCCTGATAGAGAAACCTTCAGCCATTGAAAGAGAGGAAGAGAGCCTAGCCGTAGCTACACTCCTTGTTTCTCTTTCCCCTGTGCTAGCGGTTCCTTTTAGAATCCAAGAGGAGGAAAACGTCCCAAGCCTAGGTTATCTACATTTAGGGTCGTTTTTCCTTTAGGGTTTGATGAAAGAGCCTTGTTGTAGCAACACTCTCCCTCATTAAGCCTTCTTGTCTTGATTTTGTGCTTCATCTGAGCTAGTCGTTTGCCGAGAAGGAGGAGAGAGCACAAGGCCTTGCTTTTGCAACACCTAAGTGAGCCTCTCTCCCCTAGGGTTTTGTCTTTGAGGCCCTGCTTTAGCAGCACCTTGAAACTTTTCCCTCTAGTCCTTTGAAATCTCATCTCCTTCAACTTGTGCGTCCTTCACTTATTGACTCCATTCTACCCTAAGGCACTGATCCCAAGACCTTCAGCATTGAAGTAAGACTTTGATCCAAACACTCTCAAAACTTGAATTTGAAACCCTAACTGCACTAACCCTAACCTACTAACCCTAAGTTGCTGACGTCACTATTGGTTATTTCATCTCAATGCAACAACGTTTTACTTTATGAGCAATTGAATGGTTGTTGAAGGCATTAATTGAGTTAAGAAGTGATTTGTTATATTGAAAGTTGTATCATTCTAGTATTTATTGGTGAAGTAACATTACTGCTATTGCTATTTTGTAAACATTGACTTCGTCAACATTTACTTTTAAACTGCTCATATTGAATACCAGATAGTCATTAATATATATGAAGTACTAATCAAAGATTGCACGTGTCAATTTCCTTGTTGTATTATCTCAAGCAGGTGCTTTTCTTTTCTTTGGTTATACCTTATTATTGGTTGTTTAGCCGAAACTATTTGATTGGCGGTGATCTGTGAAAGGGGGAACTTGTCCTTGTCCTACTATCCTTTGCCCTTTCAAAACCCCAGGTCACCGAGGACGTCTCCCCTAGGCCTAGCCTCCCTAAAGAGAAAGAACCTTCCCATCGAGGTGACATTGAGTGGGATAGGTCCCTGTTACGCATGTTTGGCCCTCTACCTTATAGCCTTTTATCCTAGCTACAAACTGTGCGATAACTTTTTGGCGTCGTTGTCGGGGAACACTGAGTCAATTCTCCTCAAACGCCAAATCTTTTCGGTAAGCCTTGCCTCAAAGACCTATCTTACAAGCTTACCTAGCGACTCCACTAGGGTGTTTTCCCTTTTCTTTGATAGTTACAAGAAAACTATCCGGCGACTCCATTGATGACGAAGCCAACAATGACTTCACAATGGGATCCCAGGAATTACAAGCCTTTAGACATGAATAACATCTCGGGGTACCCTCAACAAATGCCCTTTGAATACATAAATTTGCTCCCTGGATTTTGTGGTCGTGATAGAGAAAGAGCTGACTATCATATGAGAAATTTCTGGAACTTCTTCCTATCCTACCCTATCGATGATTATGCAGAAGACGTGGTCATGAAACTTTTCTCGACCACTCTTTGGTGCAATGCCAAAGAATGGTATGACAACCTCCCTGATGCCAGCATCACAACTATGGAGCAATTTGAGAAAACCTTTCTCGAGAGATGGGGTATCCAATTAGAAGACATCCCAGTGCTTTTAAAAGAACTTGAGCATATGAAGCAAGCTGAGGATGAAACTGTCAGAGACTTCCAGGATAGATTTGAGAACATGCTATATCAAATTCCTGAAAATCATCATCCGTAGTAGTTTTGGGATATCTAAGTTTCCCTCTTGATAAGAGAACCCCAAGGATGCTCGATGAAGCCTACTACATGGTTGCAGTGATTGAGGAGAAGATCTCCTCACTTGATATAGGATGCCTCTTTACCTTAAGTACTCTCAATGGGGAAATTTTGTTGACCCTTGAAAACTTCATCATTGATTTCCAAGAAGAAAGGGAACAAACCACAGATCGACAAGGGATTGTTGAAGACGTAGTTGAGGAGCCGGAACCCAATGACGAAGTATCAACATGCCCTATTCCTCTTGATGAAGCAATCCACAAGCCTTCTCCACCTGCACAACAACAAGACGATAAGGTTAGTTTCTTTCCTTTTCAGGATTTTGATGATACCTTATTCCATGATTCAGAGAGTGATGGAGAAATGGAATCCCCGAATGAAGAGCATCTTCCTTGTTGCACGACCAAAGAAGAAAGGGCTACTCATGAGGATAAGACAGTAGTGCATGTTGAAGATACCCAAGACCTCAAAGCTCCTGCACAAAAAGAAAAAGTAAGTTGCCCTCCTCTCCAAGACTCAGGTAATTGTCTACTTTATGATTTGGAAAAAGAGAAGGAGATGGGTGAGCTTTTGAATGATTTCAAACCCCCATGTTATGATACTGACACTGACATAGCTGATTTTGATGAGTTCATACATGTTGGGAGACGTAGGTGGGATGCAGTTGGTTATGATATGGATCTTATCTATGACATAAAGAGTCGTCTCCAAGTGTTGCCTTTCCAATTATCACAGCAGGCTCTTGACTAGTGGCAACAAGGAGATGAGATTCTTATCGATGCTCCCCAAACACCCAAGGATGACTTGATGCTATGCTTTCCTAATAATTTCCGGCCATACCTTGAGGACTTTGATGATTGCTCCTCTGAGCATTTGGATTTATTCTATGAAGATGACTATCAACCACCGTTGTGCTCAAGTTTCGACAGGAGTAAGAGCGTTGTTTGCCTAAAGAGAGATTCTCATGACCTTTTTCTCCAACCACCTTTTATTACCTTACCTTGTTGTATCATTAAAGGTGTAGTTGGGAATCATACCTTTTGCATCGAGTTTCCTTTGAAGCAAACCCTAGAATCCAGGGGTTGGTTGAATATTACAAGCTTAAGTTTACCATATCAATTTTTCAACTTTCCCTTGAGGATTTGCCAGTCGTCTGATACATCCTTGTCTTTCCCTTCCCAAACTTCAAAGTATGAAAACGTCCTAGGTAGCCAGTGTGCACACCTTTTGAGTCAGTGTTCTGAACCTCGGGCTTTTCATGACCCTTTCTTGAAGTGGATTGAGTACTTTCCTCAGAGATGGACTTGGCAGGATTTTATCCCTCCCACCCGCCTCCATGAGTTAGACTTTGAGATTTCCGATGATCTGATATATATTCTAATTCATGACATTTTTGTGCTTGACTTATCACTATTTTGGTTTATGATGAAGCACAAAGGCAGGTATCGTGGGACATTGTTGGATTGGCTACACTGGTCGTTTGACTACATCGAACATCCAGCCAACAAGTAAGTAAAGGCAGGTACTTTGCTTTACATTCGCATGTTGATTGTTTTATTTTAGTATATATATCTATATGTATGTTGGGGTGGCATTACCGCCCCAATTTTGTTACTGATACTTCTATCGAGATTGAGCAGGTCTGCAGGTTATGCCAGAGATGCTGAGGTTCTCATGCGCTCTACGGTGAGCACATGTCCCAGAGTTGGAGCCAGATGTTATCCCCGCTTTTTAGGGATAACTAGGAGATCATGTCTCAAGGCCCACAAGTCCTAGACATGGAGTACCGAGAGCAGGATTGACCTGAGCATGGCCCTAGAGGGCCCATCCTTTTCTTCTTCCATCAGCTTCGTCTTGTCAGCAGCAGCAGCATCCATCACCATCGGCTTGGTCCTGTATCAGAAGAGGTTCTTTCTCCGTGAGGTAATTGGTCTAGGTATCATGGTATGTGTCACTTTTGATCATTGAAACCTTTAAATATATGCATCTAATTCCTTTTATCTCTAACAACTGCTTGGATCTTAAATTTGCCCACTTCACCATGCTTGGGGGAATTGACAGGGTGCCCTAACAAGCCTGTGCCCATGGGTTTTGGTTTGCCACTGGGGAATTTCTGAAAAGCCATCGTCCGCTCCCATCATAGCACCACTGTTTCATCTTATCTCCCGCTCATTTATCCCATTTCCCTTGTCCAGGCATTGGGTTGACCTATTTGTAGGATTGCACCTTATCTCGTGGGAAGAAGGGGCTAAAGGCCCAGAAGGTAAAAGCAGCTGGTAAAAAACAAAAGCCTAGAAATAAAACCTCGAGATGCTTCGCCCAGAGATCCCCAAGAAGGCAGTAAAAAGCCTCTCAGCAAGAAATAAGAGGGACCCGAAAAATAACAAAACAAGACCTAGTTAGAGGATAGCGGGTCTCATCACGAGTCAGCCTATTAGGTCCATGGGTACCTAACAATATGACATTGCCACCATCTGGTTACCATGCCAGGGCAGTGACCTTTGGTTGCATGGCCAAGGTAAAGGGGGTCTCATCACGAGCCAGCCTTCTCATCTCTGTGAAAGTACTTGTGGGTAACGTTGTCAGCTCTGGTCACCATGCCAAGGCAGTGTCCCCTGGTTAGTTCTTGAATAAAAAGAAAAAGAAGAAGAAAAAGCAAATACAAGAATAAAGCAAGAAAAAGAATAAAGGCAAGAATGGGCTTGGAAAAAATGCATCCATGACAGGTACAGCTCGCCTTCTACAAAGGCACCCGCGGGTAACATTTATGCATCCTTGGCCCTCACTGCACCCACATGTTTGGACATCCCCTAGCCACATCACCTCACTTACATGGCTTGGATGAAATCTTCCTGGAAACTTTCCTTTTCTTGTGGACACTAGCCCAATAGGACGTCTTGTATTTTTCTCCAATCTTGTATTGCAGGTTTTTGTAACGTCTTTGAGCTATTGACTGATGTATTAGGGGTTTTATGCATATGTTTAATAATATTGATGATGAGATGTGATTGACATTGCTATGATCTCTGTGACTGATGAGCCCATGGAGGGTGTATCTTTTGATGTGCAGGACCATGCCTGACGGATAGGTACCATTTGGACCGGTACACGTGGGGAGATGACCAGTTCGGACCTCCATGGGACTGAAGAGCCCACCAGTTGATGTTGAGACCCCTTCAGGGGGCAGAGACAAGATGGAGATGGATCAAGGCCTTTGCACTGGAGAAGAAGAGGACGTCCCATCAGGGGCAATTTGGTTGAGCTGGACCTGGGGGGATTGACCCACCTGCGGTGGAACATTGGCTCCAGATGACCCAGGACGTCACCAGGAGGCTTGTGACGTCATCATGAGCATATGGCAGATGGACAGGGTGGTTGGCACGTGTGGCAATTTGGAAGAGCCCAAGGAGGGCTAACGTTTTGCTTCTGGATGTTGCACTGGCCCTAAAAAGGGCTAACGTCTCCCTCAGAGGGGCTTGACGTCTCACCTTTTGCTTAATTAGGGTTTTTACTTGGCATTTAATGTAAAAACAATATGATTTTGACATTATGGCCTTGTCGACCTTTTTATGACCTTAAAAGTAAAATTAGGTCATTGTTACACTATATATTGAGGGTTTTGACTCTCATTTTAGAATCAATTTTCACTCACTCATAGTGAGGTCTGATTTTTAGCACCCTATTGGGGTTTTTGGCTGAACTAAGTGATGCGCACTTGTTGAAGGAAGAGATTTTTTGGCATTTATGGTGTTTCTCTTGAAGGAAGGTGTTACAACTAGGATTTGCATGGTTATTTCTTCATGAATTGTAAGTGTTTCTTCTGCAAAACTTCTTATTGAATGGTTGTAGTTTAAATTTCTTGCATATTGCTTACAAATTTGTTGAATCAAAACCCTAGGTGACAAGCACACAAGTAGGTCCTTGTCTCATGTCCCCTGATAGAGAAACCTTCAGCCATTGAAAGAGAGGAAGAGAGCCTAGGTAGCTACACTCCTTGTTTCTCTTTCCCCTGTGCTAGCGGTACCTTTTAGAATCCATGATGAAAAAAACGTCCCAGGCCTAGGTTATATACACTTAGGGCAATTTTTTCTTTAGGGTTTGATGAAAGAGCCTTGTTGTAGCAACACTCTCCCTCATTAAGCCTTCTTGTCTTGACTTTGTGCTTCATCTGAGCTAGCCATTTGTCGAGAAGGAGGAGAGAGCACGAGGCCTTGCTTTTGCAACATCGGAGTGAGCCTCTCTCCCCTAGGGTTTTGTCTTTGAGGCCCTGCTTTAGCAGCACCTTGAAACTTTTCCCTCTAGTCTTTTGAAATCTCATCTCCTTCAACCTGTGCGTCCTTCACTTATTGACTCCATTCTACCCCAAGGCACTGATCCCAAGACCTCCAGCGTTGAAGTAAAACTTTGATCCAAACACTCTCAAAACTTGAATTTGAAACCCTAACTGCACTAACCCTAACCTACTAACCCTAAGTTGTTGACGTCACTATTGGTTATTTCATCTCAATGCAGCAACGTTTTACTTTATGAGCAATTGAATGGTTGTTGAAGGCATTAATTGAGTTAAGAAGTGATTTGTTGTATTGAATGTTGTATCATTCTAGTATTTATTGGTGAAGTAACATTACTGCTATTGCTATTTTGTAAACATTGACTTCGTCAACATTTACCTTTAAACTGCTCATATTGAATACCAGATAGTCTTTAATATATATGAAGTACTAATCAAAGATTGCACGAGTCAGTTTCCTTGTTGTATTGTCTCAAGCAGGTGCTTTTCTTTTCTTTGGTTATACCTTATTATTGGTTGTTTAGCCGGGACTATCTGATTGGTGGTGATCTGTGAAAGGGGGAACTTGTCCTTGTCCTACTATTCTTTGCCCTTTCAAAACCCCTGGGCCTAGCCTCCCTAAAGAGAAAGAACCTTCCCATCGTGGTGACATTGGGTGGGATAGGTTCCTGTTACGTCAGTTTGGCCCTCTACCTTATAGCCTTTTATCCTAGCTACAAACTGTGCGATAACACTCCCTATAGCTGGGCGACTTCCTAAATTAGTAGAGAGTCAAATTACCTTGAGAAATTGCAGCAAAATTATGACAGCAGATCGTGGGCATGATACAAGGGCGCTAATCCTCATCTTGGAACCCTTAGTTCGTGTGAACAAATTCACTGTTTGGAACAGCTAGCTCATGGGTTATCATGGAGGGGTTAATGCTGTTCGTTTTATTTGTTTGGGAGCCATTTCAGCAGTCCAATACAGCCACCATATCTCTGTGTTCATTTCTGGAAATTACCTTGGCAGTCACTCTTCTATTATATAAATAAAGTCAAGGATTATAAAGGTATTTTGGTGCATTTTTTTATTTCTCTCTTAGTGTCTTTCCTATGATGCATTTTTGTGTATTCATGACAAATTATATGTTGTCTTAAACAATCAAATACATCAGAAATATATGTATAAATGCAATCTACAGCAAGAGCACACAAACTGTTTGACATAATGATTCAATGAGAAATGCTAATCTGCACATACCAGAACTCATATAGATATAACAGCAGAACTTGATGGAGTTATAAGGAAGTAGAAACCTTTTCAAATGACTCCCTAAACACCACAGAAACCTTCCATGAGTCGGCACAGCCAGAAGAGTCCATTTGACAAGGAAAACTAAGTCTGACATCTAATTGTTTGACGAAATTTCCCAAAGAAGATATGCAGATTTCTTCATCAATTTAATTGGGAATCTTACAGTGGTATCAGAGAGAAGATTCCTCCCAGCCTGAGGGGTCTTCAATAAGGGGAAAGATTTATGATTGCAAGTTGAACAGTGGAACTTATTTTCAGTGGTCTAGGAGGATGTATATCCCAGAAAATCTTAGGGTAAAATTCTTGCAAGACTTGCAAGAAACAATAGAGCAGAATAAGAAGGAATTCGCAGCATTAAAAGAGTAGATGTCAGAACAACATAAAAATATTGCAGCAGACAATGAGAGAAGAAGATCAGAATGGTATGAAAAACAACATAAGAAGATTGCAGCAGACAATGAGAGAAGAAGATCAGAATGGTATAAAAAACAACATAAGAAGATTGCAGCAGACAAGAGAGAAGAAAATCAGAATGGTACGAAGGGTTACAGAGGAGAGAGGCAGCTATGAAAAAGAAAGAGGAAAACAGATCCAAAGCAGCCATGGCAATGGAGATGTCATTGCAGGTTAGCGGGTTGACAGGGCCACAGATTGACTCCAGGAATGAGCATACTGAGGATGTGTATGATGATGATGACAGGATAGCAGCATTGGACACACCATCAGAGGGCCGTGACATTAGCACATGTGGTGGACAGGAGAATAGCACATCAGATCATGAGGAGGAGATAGCATCTTCGTCCTGTGATGAGGGTCAGGATGATTTGGGTGTGGATACACCTAAGGGCGATGGAGCATTGACACAGGGCGAGTCATCTTTGGAGCAGGGACTCACCTTTACAGGATGTGCATATGGGTGATGATCAGAGTAGTGCAACGGATGTCGGTGAGTATGTTGATGAGGGTTCCACATTTGATCCTAGGAGCAGTACTGGTGAGTCGGTATGGCAGCATGGTAGAGATGTAGGCTCATATGAGTCACATTATTTGGTAGGGCAGCTGAAAGTTAGAGAGGATATGACTGCAGTGGCCATGAGACACATAGATGATACACAAGCATTGGTGGCTAAGTATTGTTGGAGAGCCGCAGTGGCACAGGATAGTTTGGGAGGAGAGTTTTCCATTACGGATTTCCAGACACTCACAAAGGGAGTGACAGTGATGAAGTCCAATTACCAACATCTCCTTAGGGATAGAGATTACCGTCTGGCGATTGGTGAGAAGTACCATGGGGCGTTGAAGGAGAAAGAGAATGAGGTGGACAGACTTACTCATGAGTTGGTAAGCACACAGGGACTCTTGAAGAGCACACAAATGGCCCTTCAGAGATCAGAGTCGAGAGTAGAGCGGCTCCTTGAGGAGTCAAGTCGGGTATCCACTAGATCTATCTCAGTGGGGAGTCAGTCATTTGCATCAGCCATATCACAAGGAGATGTTAGCGACATGGATGATTTGTTGGAGGAGTCTCGTGAGTTGGAGAGGCACTCGGGATCAGAGATTATTATGGAGGGACGTAACCCAAAGACAATTGAGGGTGTTCATGTGTCACAGGAGCCACCATTATTAGAGAGCTCTGAGACAGTTGAGCATACACATGCGGATTCCAGAGCCAGGGACAGTTCAGATGAGGACACATCTATGTGGGATCCAGGATTAGACGACACTAGTGATGAGGATACTTCCATTCAGGGTCAGGAGCCAGTTGACACTCAAGGATTGAGAGATACAGTGATACAGTTGGGACACACGACAGTGTTAGGGGTTCCAGGATCTACAATGGTAGGCAGTATCCATAGTTACACGATGTTATCGGGAGGTATAGTGGTTGATAGGGATGACAGAGCAGTGAGCAGGGTTGACCATCAGTTGTATGAGACATTTGTAGTGATTGGCAGAGGCATGAGAGATGATGGAGCAAGCACCACACATAGAGGAGATGGGTACCAGGTAGTGGGAGACAGCAAACACGCCGCAACACAGGCACATAGGCATTCTTACAGCAAGTTGTCACTTAGGCCATCTATGTCGACCTTCTTGGATACACCATAGCAGGGTCAATCAAAATCAGAGAGTATCTTTGAGGTGTATAGGAGGGAGTATGAGGCTTTGAGTGATAGTTTTCGCAGTGTTGTATCATTAGGAGATTATTGTTGCATTAAGTGCAGACTCGTACCCAGGAAACGCGGTGGAGAACAATGGGATTATGACTCGGGGTATGAGGAAAGGAGACTAGAGACTACCACTTTTGGAGGACCAGACAGGAGCTCAAATATATCTTGGAGGAGAGCATGTGGCACAAACAATATATCACCCACAGAGCAGATCGCAGATAGATTTCCTACACATCAGCAGAGCACATATAGGAGCTCAAACAAACCTTGGAGGATGGAGTGTATCATGGATGATACGTCGCACACAGTGCATGAGACATATGGAAGTCCCGCAGATCGACAAAGCACATAAGGAGATCCTTACAGACAAAGAGGTCAGGGAGAGACCGGATAGACAGAGAGACTCGAAGGGAGTTGAGACAGAGGGGTCTTTGTTTCAGTTGCAGACAGTCTTGGCAACCGGGTCACAGGTGTTTGGAGGATGGTCGGGTACATTCCGACAGTTATGAAGTCAGAAGAGCAGGACAGACTTAGGGCACGAGGTGTAGCAATGATGAGGAGAGGCTAAGGGCATGACTATCACCCCCCTACACATTCAGGATTAGGGAAGGAGTACAGGGACAGTGAGTCGTGATCTTGATTGATGGTGGGGCCACCCACAACTTCATTGACTCAGGATTAGTCCAAAGGTTGGATTTACCTACGATTGATATTGGAGGTTTCAGAGTGTTGGTGACAGATAGACACAATTTGGCATGCACACAAATGGCTGACCACTTAGAGTTGTCCATGGGCAACCATACAGTGACGGATGATTCTTTTGTGATGGATTTAGAGGACACGAGTATAGTCATGGGAGTTCAATGGCTCAGTACATTAGGGACGATCTCGCAGGACTACCGAAAAATGAAGATGGAGTTCAGGATTGCAAGAGGAAAAAAGGTAGTTCTAAGGGGCATGACCACAAATGCTCCTAAGGTTGCTTCAGCACAGCAAATGGAGATGGTGTTGGGACATGGTGGTATACATAGCACATCAGTTAGAGAGTCGCAGCCATTGAAGAGGCGACAGTCTTATGAGGGGATATCCAGGAAGAGACGGTGGGCACAGGGTACAGTTCATTTGGGGAGACATTCAATCACAGATAGTGTGTGCACATTTTTGGTGGGGAGCATACCTCTAGGGGTTATCACAGGGGAAGCGAAACCTTCGGTCAGAGACTTGGGGCACAGGTTCATGGGAGGAGGTTGGCTCGTAAAGGATGTTACATGGAGTGAGAGCCACATCAAGAAGAGCCTTGGTCAACGATTGCTTGAGGACAAGCAATTTTGGGAAGGGAGGACTGTAATGTCCCTTTACAAATGACTACATAGAGGATGACGGATTAGCCTATACACTCTCCTCGTAAGCTATAATCAGTGAGAAAGGGGAGATTATGAAAATTAATTGATGTCACTAGCTTATTAAAGTTAAATCGTAGTAAATCCTAAAGCGACATTAGTTAATTAAAATCAGGTTATAAAGTGACTCTATGATTAATAGAGAAAATAACCTTAAACGTCACTTTAATTATTGTAATTTGTAAGTAATGGGCCCAACTATTTTATCTACCATTATTCATCATCAAGATCATTTCCGCACAACTTGCCTTTGGTTCCGTTGCATTTCAACGATTTCAGTAAAACAGGGTTATTATTGGGCATATTTTAATTAATTACACTAAAGGTACTATTTGGGGCTTGTTTCTTGGAGAAATACCTTAGTGTAATAGCTCGTTGGAACCGAGGTGAAAATATCTACAGGATGGGATGATGAAAACTAAATTTCAGTGGCAGGAGAAGTCATAAAGGCAAACTAATCACTTTCCAGAGTTAAAAAGGTAAATAAATAAATAAAGTGATCTTAGAGAAAATATTAAAAGATGGAGGAAAAAGGTGAGAAGGGTATAAAGAAGAGATAGGGGCTCATTTCCTCTCATTATGCATGTTATGTTTTTGAGTTGAGATTGTGGAGAGCTCAAGGAGCTTTGGAGGCTTAGGGTTTGGAGTAAAACCCCAGATCTAGTTTTGGTGGTGAGAGATCCACTCTAGCTAGAGGGTTTGGTTTCAATGGGGAGATCTCACTCTAGCCAAATATTCTACAGGTGTCCTTCTACAGAAATTGGAGTTACCATTGCATTCTTTTGTGGCACGAATCTGTTGTTGGCAGGGTGAAATATTCCGTGGAGGGCGCACTCTTTGTATGCCATCTACATATCTGAGCCAGAACTTATATGCTATCATGGGGGTGTGAAGTATACTCACTAGGGCGACTCTTTGTGGGAGATTTGAGTCCATTCTACCAGCAAAACTACCTGTACTTCAGCCTGGGCGATTTTATGGAGAGCAGGGCGAATTGATGGTTGGTGAGGCACATTACAGTGGCAGTTTTTATTCTACTTTGAGAAGAGACTTATTCCCTATAGCTGGGCGACTTCCTACATTAGTAGAGTGGCAAAATTACATTGGGAAATTACAGCAAAATTATCTATATTGTAACAGCAGATCGTGGGCATGAGACAAGGGCGTTAATCCTCATCTTGGAACCTGTTGTCGTCCTTATACACACTTGCAAACGTGAGCTAAGTCCGGCTCACTTAGTGTGTCCTTAGAGGCACAATGCCTAGGTTCACAGCCCACGCTGTCACTTTGACCGGAACCTCTTCCGACTATGCTCACTCCTAGGGAAGCCAAGGGGGGTAGTCCCTAGTTTCTAGATTAGTTTTAGAGTTAAGTTCTAGGAGTTAGTTTTAATTATTTACAAGGTTTGGGGGATTCTAATCCTAAGGTGCACAAGCAGCAATGCAAGATGCAAGGGTTAGTATGTAAGTCAAGCATTTTCCTAGGGCAACTAAGACTAGTGCCTAAAGATTGGGCAAGGGGTCAACTAAGTTAGAGGGTTGTTCATTACAAGTAGATTACAATATTACTTACAAAGAATAATTTAACTCAAAATAGTTACAAGATTTACAATTTAAAGAATGATAGATTACAACAACAAACTAACCAATTATCTATTTGTGGTTGTGCAAGATATCAAGAGATTAAAGCATCACATCACATTATCATCAAAGCATCAAGATCATCATCATCAACACATTAATAAGAAGAAAAGATGAGAACAAGTATTAGAGATGAAGACCAACCACCCTTAAATATTAAACCCACAAGTAGTTTTAAAGAGTTAAGTCCCGGGTTAAGTTGTTAAGCTTTCTTAAGGTTTTCAAATTTTATTAAGCTTTCACCAAAGCCTCCTCCTCGTGTTGCCAAATAACTGTTGGATGCTCAATAAGTGTTGCCACCCTAGCTTCACAGGTCAGCCCAAAACAAGAGTACTTCCCGGAGAGGACACATCCTCTGCGCCATGAGACAGTCCCCTGCCTACACCCTCCGTTGTTTTCCTCAAGCCCCGTTTTAGATGGTGAAGATGGTGATCTAAGGTACCCTAAAGAGTCTATTAAGTTTATATATTAGTTAGGTAGACTTTTAGGAGTGTTTAGGAGTGTTTTAAAGATTTTATGACACTTTTTAATGGTGATTTAGTGACTTGGCCGAAACTCACTTTGGCCTTAAAAATGTGTTGTTTAAGTTACAAGATCAAGAGCATTAACACATGTATATGTCACTAAAATGCACAATAGAGATAGCTTGAAATAAATAACAAAAGGCAAGAACAACTTGCCAACCAATAGAAGATATGCAATCACACTTATACCATGTTCAATAGCATTTAAATAAGAGTATCAAGTGTGAAAGAGAAGAAKATTTATGTGTGCCTACTTATCAACTTATGAAAAAATTACTTCAAGCATATGGCATCAAAAGATCTATGCAATAAACAAAACACCATTCACTTAGTTAAGCATTTAGTTCATAGATCTAAGCATAAAAATAAGCATTTGTAGAGGACTAAGCATGCATGAGATCTAGTTAAGTTGATTTAGGTGCCCAATAGGCTTAAGCTAGAGTGTTATTAAGTGTATTAGATCTAGATTTAGGATATTAAAACACTTAAGCATTTAGATCTTAAATCACAAATTAAAACCCTAACCAAACCTTTTGGGGTATTCCTCTCCCAACAAGGTAGGCAATTAATTATCTTGCTTATTGAGAAATTATTGAGGAAACAAACAAACAAGCAAAGAAGCAAGCCAAGAAGCAAACCAACAAGCAAGCAAAGGGAGAAAGAGAAACAAGCAAACCAAAAAAAAAAAAAAAA
>JASDQU010372202.1:48109-64531 GCA_032191745.1 Picea mariana | reverse complement strand
CCTTATTCATCAGCAGTTGGAAGCTTGATGTATGTGATGGTTTGCACAAGATCAAATATTGCACATGCAGTGGGAGTTGTGAGCAGGTATATGAACAATCCATGTAAAGAACATTGGGAGGAAGTAAAGTGGATTCTCAAGTATTTGGTAGGTATTGCTACTCATGAATTATGTTTTGAAGGTTCAAACAATGTTCTACAGGGATATGTTGATTCTGATATGGAAGGTGATAAAGATGGTAGGAGGAGCACCACGGTGTATGTTTTTACTGTAGGTGGAACAACAGTAAGTTGGATTTCAAAACTGCAAAAGGTTGTTGCACTTTCAACAACAGAAGTAGAGTATGTTGTTGCTACAGAGGCTAGTAAAGAAATGATTTGGTTAGAGAGGTTTATGGAGGAATTAGGAAAGAAGCAGGAGAATAGCAGGTTGTACTGTGACAGTGAGAGTGACATTCATTATAAGGTCGCAGATATGACGGTAGAAGTTATGTTAGGGTTTTTTTCCCTAGAAGGAAACCCTCTTTTATGAAGGAAAATGTATTTTGGTTATGCATCATTGTGAATATTGTATTCTGAGTGAGGAGACCATGAGAGAAAGAAGAGGAAGTTACAGCGGGTGTGTTGTAGGTTGTATCCCTTCATTTGCTGGATAAATAAAGGAAGGACCTCACAATTTATTTGGTGGACATAGCCAACACTGGTTGAACCACATATGTCTGTGTCTCTATTGTATTGTGTATCTTCTATGTTTTATTTCCACATTTGTTTTATTTTATTGCTCCACGATCTTATTTTCCTAACAAATCCAAGGTATTTTACTCCTTCATTAATATCAAGATACTGAAAAGGAAAGATTATTTCCATCCTAGTATTATGAATGTCATCCAATATATATGTGAACAAAGCATATTTATTCTCATTAATATTGATACCAGTAGCATCACATGGAGGAACTTCTTTTTATTTGTCTCGTTGAATTTTGTTGTTGATAACTATACTAAATAGAGGTATTATTTCTTGTATTATCTCATAAACTATATTATGCCATTAATAAATAAATTGAAGTAGGTTTTGCATCAACAAGGATGTTTTTGAAGTTAGTGATTTTCATTTTATTTTTTATATAGACAAAGTGCCTCTTAGAAGATCAACCTCTAGAACTCCTAAATAGTTACCCAATGGGAAAAAACCCAATTACTAAGCATGTGGAACAAGTTGATAGTGACATGGAAATTACACCAAAATAATCTAATCCCATCATTTATTTGGTGAAACCATAAATTGAGCCAATGCATCCTATCTTCAAAAACACTAAGGCTCTTATTAGTCTTCAAGTTACTTTCCAATATGGGGGGAATCTATAGAAAATCCAGAGAAGAAGATTACCCATATATAATTCTCCCAAGTGATCCTGCTATGAGGAATGTGAATGATATGGTATTTTATGACATAAGAATATCACACTTACACATCGTAGATATTAGAACCCCAATCGTTCCATGCTTAGAAGCTATTGAAAGGATAATCAAACACATAGATACTGAGAGTATAATTGTTTTAAATGATGAAGGGAGATACATAGCTTCCTATCAACCATTAAACATAGAAAAGTATTATAGAATTCATAAGCCCAAAAAATACATGATTAATAGTTTTGTTGAAAATTGTCATCAAGAGAATGACATTAAAAATATTTTTGCAGGATGGTGGGTGGAAGATAAAAAAAAAAAAATGGAAATAATGATTGAATGTACACAATAGTTAACTTAAGATATACATATATTTATGTTATGGAATTTGTTAGCACTAGAAGTCACCTCCTAATTGCAGGGGACGTAATCCCAATACCCATCAGTTTGTATGTCACAATGAATAAATTTAAGGGGGGTCGAATGGGCGTAGACTTAGGATGATATCTCTTTAACTTAGAAAACTGGACTGGTATGCACAAGAAGATGAGGTCTTGATTCAACTTCAGTCAATAAGTTGGATTAAAGGTGAATAGAATGAAGACTTGGTGAGGAGAATGTAGAGGTCTGCTATGGACATCAGGTCTTCTAGTAGCTTAAGGAAGAAAAAATCAAACACAACACCCTCTTGGATTCAAAGTTTCAAACACTAAAGTATATTTAAGAAACACAGTCATAACAGCACAATGATCAAGCATACATCATGATGTAGCTACAACAATTTGGTTGGATCATCCATGCTTGATATCTTCAGTGTAAGAGGGAAAAAGATAACAAAACTAATGGACTAAAACTGGTCACAATACTGCTGAAATCAAACCTTCATAACAACAGCATACGACCCTCGACTGGATCCTCCATGACTAAGTGCTCTAACACATCTTTAACAGAGAGATGGAAAGAAGTTGACTTATATTAAACAAGAAATATCAAATCCTATTACATAACAGATAACCAGAGCTTTCATCAAAGCTTTACAACGCGGGAGCCTAGCTCAACCATCGACCATAAAAAAATAGTAAAAATGCCTATATATACTCATAAATGTTGCAACCACTAGGAGTGTGATCAAACCATTGCATTAACATTTTCAGCCGACACCTGCTCTACCAAATTGTGCAAGCCTCCTCATGTCATATGTGATCCAGGCAAATTTATGTGCTTTGGATTGACAGTCTACCTTTATGGCCACTCTCTGCATTCTTTCCATTTATGTGGTGAGACGAGTTTTCAACCACCTCTCTCACTTTCATTAACGACCTGCATCGGGATTGAAACGCGACTTAATTCCAAGGGGTCGGCCACCCACTTCTCTCAGATAGGATTCCATATAAATGCATGATTATGGGGCCGCTCAAAGGAGGTTTGGGTTCAAACTGCTTTTGAGCCTGCAATACACCACCTTTTTCCACGTATTACTTTTTCCAAACCACGGTTTCAATTACGGGACCGCTCAAGAAAATTATCGCCCGAGCATGTTGCATCCCAGCAATGAGTTGTGGTTGTCAATCTTGTGATCTTGGGAAAGGATTTACGATCAGCAGCTCAAATCGACCCTCTTTAGATCAATGGATCAGATATTCCCTTTTTCAAATTGACGGCCAAGATTTGCTTCGCAATTTGGGATTCAGACTTTTCAAACTTCAAACTTTATTTGCCCCAAGAAAATCCTCTGGACTTAAGGATTTGACGATGTGTGGCCTCCAGAATCGGACGGTCGAGATCCTCTTCGGTAATTCAGCCACTTTGGCCACTTCGGGATTCTAGTCACTTCAGAACTTTTTTCTCTGGTGCTATACTTTGTGCAATTTTGGACTCCTGAAATCCCGTGAGCCACTAATCTGAACTTTGAATGGAATCTCCTCCGCTGAAAATTGAACTTGCTCGCTCGYTTTGAGTCCATATTATACCACTCTAAGTGTTTCTTTGTRCTCATGAATGCGACCTCCGGCCCTTGACAACTTAATGTGATAACATTTAGCTCCACAGGGGATGGCATGCTCCCCGTGAGCTTCCAAGAATGCACAGTTCCAATGCCTTAGCTATTGGGATATGGAGTCGTGCTCAAAAAACATTCTTCTAAGAAATAAAAGATGACAAGCACACTATCCTAAAAATGAAAACAAAACACATGGGCTCCAAGAAGAGCTTATTTATGTACATAAACCTAAGCTAACTAATTTTTACAAAGTGCTAGATGAAAGAAAACTTCCACCATAGCCACCCAGACTGTCTGGTAATATGATCCTTCTCTTTACTGTAGATAATCTACAAAAGGCTAAGGAAGTATGATAGAAAAATGAGGACATGGCTTGGAACACTGACTATACCCGCAAATGATGATAAGGTGAATAAATCTGCAAGCTCCAATGCTTTTGGAAAACACAGCTCCATATATAATCCCACAGGATCACAAAATTTATAATCAGAGGAGCTCAACTAGTAAGAAATTAACTCCTGTCCTTTATTGTGGCTCACCCATCATGTGATGTTTTCAGAGTGCACAGGTGGGTGGAGAACTGATGCAGGCTGGCTGATACCAAGTGATACATGCTCAATTACAGGTTCTGGACAGGAGATAAACTGCCCACTAAGCTCCTCCTTTACATGTTTCTCTGTGTTTTCTATGAGTCTAGGGTAGATGATTTCCACCCAATGCTTTTCCTTAATTAATAAAGGAAAAGATTATATAGTGTGGTCTTGGAAATCTTTCATAACACCATACTCGCCTGCAAGTATTGGTGAAGTAATGCAATTTGAAAATTTCAGAAAATCTGAAATGTATGACTCCATGTATATGGCCATAGGATCATGAATAAAGTGACAAAATATTGGATGCTTTAGAAGACCAAGCTGCTCCTCTGTAAAATTCTCTCTGCTTGCAAATAAATGTCGTCCTTGTTCTTTTGAGACCAACTCTTGATCATCAACAGTTGTCGTCTCTTCTTCATAAGAATGGTCACAAGATAAATGTGCATCAATATTTAGAACATCATAACTATGATCAACCAAGAACATACAGTTATTTATGCAATCAGCCATTACTACATGCTCAAAATGTTTTGGAAACTGATCATAAGATTGATATGCATTCCTTCCCATAGAAAAATCTGCAAATGTTGAAGAACCTGATTCCAACTTTGAATCATACCTACTTCCTTGTTGTTGTTCTAGATCTTATTCATATTCACTATCTTCTTGCTCGGAATCTGAAATAGATTGACAGTCTTCTTGCTCATGTACATGAAAATTTTCAAGATATGTCTGCCTATAAACCCACTTTCTAGCTCGGATGTTCTCTTCGACCTCTACAACATATTCAAACATATGTCTTAACGATGAACATGTCCTTTCTCTCAGGAGAAGGACAAGCTCTGGATGTTGAGCCATGACATAGTACACCATGGCAGCAGTCTCTATGGGTTTGATCTCCACAAGCATACTATGATAAACACTATAAAACCTCATGTTGAAGACAACCAAGGCTTCCTTTTCTCCTCTTCTCAAGGCATTAAACTCAAACCAATATTGATCAAGGGATTTGTTCTCACCCCAACACTTTAAAAAAACATGGCATATCTCGGTCCAAGAACCAATAGAACCGGCCTCCAGACATCTAAACCACACAGCTACATCTCCAGACAGGGAATGTGAGAACAACCTCATTGTAAAATCCTCATGAACGATCTCAAACTGATTAATAAAGTTCTCAAAGGCCCCCAAGTGCCTCTCAGTTGTAGCATGATCCTCCCCAGAAAACCAAGGAATATACTCAAAGGAATAAGGAGGATAGGGATACAGGTGATGTGGCAGCCTTAGAGGCTTAAACATCATGTCTCTAATCTTAGCTTGAAAACTTGCGGGCTGAATATGGGATTAAACAATAGGATGGGGAGGTTCAATAGAAACAACAGGAGGTAATGAGATCTGAGAAGGCTGTGAATCATTTTCAACCTCCTCAAGGCTACAAGGGTGATCAATTTCGAGAGGAGATGCAATATAGATGTCACTTTTATGAATAGGTTGAGGTGAAGACACGGGATCAGCATCTACAACACAAGAAGAGGGCATGTCTTCTTCTTATAAGGATGGATGAATGAAGGAAGGCTTATTGTCATCTCAATATACAAAGCAGAGGATAATCCTCTTTATCTATGAAGAGAAAGAGAGAAGTGAGTTGATAAAGAAGAACAGGACTTCATGAAGAAAACTCATAGACTGATACCTATTCTTTCCCTTTGGTATGGTCATTTTTCTATCAACGAGAACCTCCCCAGTGGAGTCTTTGATGGTGGCATTGCCAGGTGCAAGCTGCAATCTTCAATGGTTCTAATATCTGATGCACCTTTAGAATCAGAAGCTCTTTGTCATTCTCCCAGGGAAGATATCTTCACTTCCGTCCCCGGCAACGGCGCCAAAAATGTTAGCACTAGAAGTCACCTCTTGATTGTAGGGGAGGTAAGCCCAGTACCCATCAGTTTGTATGTCACAATGAATAAATTTAAGGGGGTTCGAATGGGCACAGACTCAAGATGATATCGCTTTAACTCAGAAAACTGGACTAGTATGCACAGGCATATGAGGTCTTGATTCAATTTCAGTCAGTAAGTTGGATTAAAGTTGAATAGAAGGAAGAATTGATGAGGAGAATGTAGAGGTATGCTATGGACATCAGGTCTTCTAGCAGCCTAAGGAAGAAAAACTCAAACACAAGACCCTCTTGGATTCAAATTTTCAGACACTGAAGTATGTTTAAGCAACACAATCATAACAACACAATGATCAAACATACATCACAATGCAGCTACAACAACTCGACTGGGTCATCCATGCTCGATCTCTTCAATGTGAGAGGGAAAAAGATAACAAAACTAATTGATTAAAATTGTCCACAATACTGTTGAAATCAAACCTTCATAACAACAACATACGACCCTCGACTGGATCTTACATCCCTAAGTGTTCTAACACAACTTTTACAGAGAGATGGAAATAATTTGACTTATATTAAACAAGAAATATCAAGTCCTATTACATAACAGATAACCAGAGCTTTCATCAAATCTTTACAACGCGGGAGCCTAGCTCAACCATCGACTATAACAAAATACTAAAACTGCCTATATATACTCAGAAATGTTGCAACCACCAGGAGTGTGATCAGACGAATGCATTAACATTTTCATTCGGCGCCTGCTCTGTCAGATTGTGCAGGCCTCCTCATGTCAGATGTGAGTTAGGTGCAGTTATGTGATTTATAGGAAAATATGTCCATAAGGAAGCTTTGGATTGGCAGTCTGTCTTTATGGCCGCTCTCTGCATGCTTTCCATTTATGTGGTGAGACAAGTTTTCAACCACCTCTCTCACTTTCATTAACGACCTACATCGGGATTGAAACGCGGCTTAATGTCAAGGGGGCAGCCACACGATGCACTCGAATAGGACGCCATATAAATGCATGATTGTGGGGCCGCTCAAAGGTGGTTTGGGTTCACACCGCTTTTGAGCCCGCAATCCACCACCTTTTTCCACATATTACTTTTTCCAAACCACAATTTCAATTACGGGACCACTCAAGAAAATTATTGCCCATGAACGTTGCGTCCCCGCAATGGACTGTGATCGTTGATCTTGTGATCTTGGGTGAGTATTTATGATCAACAGCTCAAATATGCCCTCTCCATATCAATGGATCATATCTTCCCTTTTTGAATCGATGACCGAGATCTGCTTTGCAATTCGGGCTTCGGACTTTTCAAAATTCAAACTTTATTCACCCCAAGCAAATCCTCCAGAGTTAAGGATTTGATGACGTGTGGCCTCCAGAATCGGACGATTGAAATATTCTTCGGGACTTCATCCACTTTGGGAATTTCGGGATTCCTGGCACATCGGCACTTTTTTCTCTGGCGCTATGCTTCGTACAATTTTGGACTCCCAAAAGCCCGTGATCTACTAATATTAACTTTGAATGGAATCTCCTCCATTGAAAACGGAACTTGCTCGCTTGCTTTGAGTTCATATTAGACCACTCTAAGTGTTGCTTTGTGCTCATGGCTGCGACCTACGGCCCTTGACAACTTAATGTGATAACAGCATTGATGTGTAGATTATATGGGTAACCTTGTTGCATCCATTTCAAATATGCATGGGTCATTGTGGCTCACACTATCATCACTACCAATTTACCATTCAACTGGGTAGTTATTTTCCCCATGCCTTAAACAAAGAAATTGAAAGAGCTATAAAACTTGAGCATGAAACATTTCATACATTTTATATGGAATCTTATCTATTGGATATTATATGTGAAAAAAACTATTTTCTAATTTAAGCTACAGTTTCCAATATAGTTGGTAGTCAAGTTCACATTTACTACCAAGCTTGGTGGGGAAAAAATACAAAAGGAATTACAAACAACTCTGGGATTTCTTCCTTGCTCCCCTATATAAGCTGATTTTTTGTCAAGAGTGTCCCAAATTAAGTAAGGAGGAAATGGGGTTATTAATAAGTATCAATAGTTGGTACCTTCAATAAGATCATACATACTTAATAATTTATGGGGTCACTTCTCCCCCTCAACTGCTATCTAAATATGTTCCCAATAAATTAGTACTTGGATAATTTTCTTACCAAACAATCCTTCAATGTTTCAGTACTTAATTAGATAAAGAATCTAGAAAAATAAAATTCAATCCATACAATACATATATTTGTCATTATGGACTCATGAATTTCAAGCAGGATACATAAGAAGCCAATTCCATGCTGGAGTATATATTTCCTCAAGGGTAGTTCAAGAGGCATGACACTCGAGGATTAGTTGCAAAACATGGTGTTTTTGTTTCTATCACACGACATTATGCCCATGAGTGTTTGGATCATGAAGTGCCTTATCAGAATGCATCTACATGGGTGGAATTACTTTAGAGACTAAATTAAAAAGATTCAAACTCTAAACATGGCATGACTTCTAATGAACAAATGGAAATAATTAAACAAAAATTGTTTGATGCAAGGAGATTAATGAAGAAGGAAGAAGAACATAGAGTCAAATATGAATAGGCAAAGGAAATACAAGAGGAGGAGTAGAGGATCATATAAAATGTTGAGAAATCAAGACAAGTATAAGAACAAAGAATCAAAGAAGAATCTGAAAAGGAAATATTGGAGAGAGAGGAGAAAGAGAGGTTAGCAATAGTTGAATTAGAGAATAAGTTAGAGGAAGAAAGAATAGAACAAGAAAGAAAATAAAATATGGATAAAGAAAAAGAAGATAATCAAGGAAATTATCGTACAGATGAACCAACATATTAACTTGCACAACAGCAATCACAAGTTGGACTACCTTCTTGTATTTTCATTGATTTTACCATGGTAGATTTTGTTATTCCTAAACAAGGCACATCTACAATAAAGGGAATCAAGGATAAGAATAATGAGATGGAACAAGTAGCTACACCTGATAGCTTGGAGAATAATTTGTCTTGGGGAGAACAAAATCTATTAGGTCCCATTGAATAAGTAGAAGATCTATAGTTAAGAGGAATGAAACCATAGTCAATCAAACACGAAGAAGAAGATGAATTGGTTTAGATAACATTGTTATATGCACTAGAAAGGATAAAGTGTAGACACAAAGAAAGCTAAGTAACTAAGATGCTCTCTATCGGGTTATCTATAGCCCATGCCATCCTTGATAAAGAAAAATCAAAGGCAGCTAATGTGCAAAACCCAGAGAAGAATATTGTTTTGCTAGAAAAATAGGTTAAATACTACAAATCCACACAAGGTTTGATTTCAACTTTTGTGGAACATGTATTATAAAAATATCAAATTAATGTACAAATTAAAAAATATTTTTATACTAAAGAATTCCAGTTACATGAGCTTAATGTACAACTCTCAATTTTGTACAAAGAGAGTTTGATTTAGAAAGAAAACCAAGGTAAGGCCTAGGATCAACTTGAATTTGTCAAACATATCTAGAAGTAAAGAGGAAATGAATCTCATAATAAGGCTACTAAGTAAAATTAAAATTCATGATATTGAACATGACTTAACTTGCTAGAATAGGGTATAACATGAGGTCAAAAAAAGATTACAAAAAAAATAGTGGATGGATTGTATTAAAATATGGGACTTGATTGAAGACACCACCACTCAATGTCAAATTCCTTCACTTGGTCCACCATAAAGTTTCAACTCAGTGGACCAAGTATTGAAAAAGCTCAAGCATATGGTATAGATTCATGAAACTGAGGTACGAAGTGTATCAACCATTGAGAAAGAACACCTTCAAAAGTTCCTTATAGAAGAAGTGAGAAAAACAATGTAAATCAAATATGAATTCCCTAAAATCGAGAAATACATTAAAAGACTTAATAGGGAATTTCCAATTTTGAAGCCTCCCCATAAGAAATATAATTTTTCCCATGATGAATTATGTAAAGTTATTTTTGACCAATGGGAAAAGTATGATAAACAAGTAGTTAGAGAGGACACCCCCAGTTCACTTGAGGGTTAAGCTATAATTGGTTATCATAACCAACTTTTGTAATTTGTATATATAGTACAATTTAAGAAGTTATAGGGGGATTTTGATGCTATATTTTTGGAACTATTAATGTAAGAGAACTATTTAAAATACTTTGATGAAGGAAGAAGCCATTCATTGGCCAAACCATTTTTTGATTGAAGATAATTGTTTATGCAAATTGAATGTTGTTGACAAATCTACAACTCAATATTTACATGGATGTTTTGTAAGACATTTCTTGTTGTATTGCAAGATATTCTAAAATAATATTAAAAGTTATTCCAATTGTTTTCTTGGATCAATATGCAATTGTTTATTTTATGATAAGTTAGATTTATTTTTTTTTGGAAAGTATGGTTATTCAATTTGATAATTTCTATAGAACTATTTCTTAGAACTTAAAGGATTAATGGTTATATTTACTTTGTGTTGAGAGCTACCTTTGAAAATAATGTTTTCAAATATTAATTAGATAATATATTTTATTTCTTGTTTATCAAACTTTAGAAAATTGAAAAATAAATATTATTGAAAGGCTACCTAGCCATTAAAGGGTTCCTCCATACCAAATAAGGGAGACTATAATTGGGCCTATTCATTGAGAGTAACCCCCACTATTGACATTTGGGTATTTCACCTTATCAATAAGTTTGTATGCCTAAACAACACCTAGGGTAGACGCTTTTGACATTTCTCAACTTCATAGATCACCAAATTTATGTGCAAAGTGCCTCGAAGGGTAAATTTTAGATCTCATATAGATAGTTATTTCACCAAAATCAAGGTTGCTTCACTTTCCTTTCATCCATGTTATAAAGAATTTTATTTGGATGCTTGATGTTATCATAATCTTGTTCCATGGATCATATTTTAATATACAAAGGAGGTCCTTGGGTGCCAAATGAAACTATGGGTAAATACATGGTAAAAATTTCAATTTAATATGAAACTCATCCAAAAGACTTCCAATGGTTGAGAATATGTATAAAATTATTAGATGAAGCTAAACATTACTCTCATGTGTGACCTCATCCTTCCTTGATTTCGTCATTTAGCATTTCATTCCCACCACGATTGATGTTTCATTACCTAGGCCGATGGTGTGACTCATGTGATGCCACTGTGTGATGCAACTGTGTGTGTGATGCAACTGTGTGGGATAATTGGTTATAAGTTTTCACTACTATGTGTGTGCGCCACTAATTCTTCATTCCATTTTTTTACAAAATTCCTAGATATTTAGATAATTTTGCATTTTTTTTGGTTGAGTGGCCATTCTCATTATTTGTAGCTTTATATCACTTGAGAAAATCAAGCGTGACACTTATGAACAAGGAAAAAAAAAACATATTAGACCTTAAAATATTGTAAGCAATCAAGAAATCACATGTGATAGAAAGTGAGGGAATTTTAATGCATAAAAAAAAGTTGCATAGGAATAATGATAATGAGATCGAGTCACATGTAAAGAAATGTAAGTGGAACTACCATCAATGCACAAACAATCATTCATCCATTGTAATCGATCAATACTAAAGCATGCACTAAATCACAAGGTAAGACCAATGCATTCATATCATTCAATCCTCATATGCAACTCAAATACATAATCCAAAATCAAGTTAGTCAATAAATGCATGCTTGAATATGGAACTAAAAGTATGCCTAAAAAAAGGGGGGACATGAGTCTATCGATCGGGGGCTATTTGAGGTCACTAGGTAGTTATCATGCAATACATGTAATATGGTCCATTCATTAATGTTAGGGTCAATAGTGGTTGTGGTTAGGTTTTATTAGATAATTAAAAGGATGGATTCCTCCTTATGATATGTCAAGTATGGTGTTATGAACATAAATAACACACACACAAACAAACAAACAGATATGTGTGCGTGTATAATTATAATTACTAATGAAGAGTCATGTCTCTTCATGAAAAGGGAGCTCGTGCATGGGTATATGAACCTGTTTGTGGGTATATATATGGCCCTCATTCTCTTTGTAAGCATTCATCATATCTTATTCAATTATTTATTACTATCCTATATGGATTTTAACCTATTGTCTTTTTTACATTGGATATTTTTGTAAGTTAACCAGGTTGGTTCACCACAAATGGTGATTGTAATAAAGAATTCACTCATTAGAAGTTGTCCCCTCAAAGAGGAAAGTGAATAAGAATGCATCCTTCCATGAAAGGATGATTATATGGTGTTTCCCTAACTTAAAGGTTTTATCACTTAATTTTAAAAGGGGAATTTATTTCATATTCTTGTTTAAATATTAATTGTTAATAATCTTTAGTATTGGGGATCAATACAAGTGGCATCAAAGAACTTTCTATTATCTTTTGAGATAACTATGAAAATGTTTTCACCATGTTTTGGGTGCTTCATGGGATTTGGGATACATGGTGTATGTTCATCCCCTGGATGGTCTAAGATGGATTGGTGCATGGCATATGTTCAATGATGTATTTTTCGTAGTGGAGACAACTTTCTCAATGATTACTTTCCCTTATTTAGGTGTTTTCTTGGAATTATTCCCTAGGTCGTGATGTTCTCATGATAGTATGACAGATGTCCTTCATTATGACCACATTGAGAGGTTCACTTGCTTGGAGAATTCCCTACTTAGGAGGAGGAGTGTTGTGATATTGGAGTAGGTAATTAAGCCCTATATATCATGGGGTTACTTGGATTCCTATTTGGAGGCTTGGAGTTAGCTCAGGGATGCTCAGGCTATGACAATGTTTTTGTAAGGGACAATTGACCCAGTGGAGTACATTTCTTAGAAGGATCGATGGAGTCTGCAAAGGCTTGTGTTGGAGAGGAATGGACTTTCCTTGTGTAGATACATCATCTTGGATCCCTTATTGTGTATGGCATCACCTTGGAGCATGAAATTTGTACTTTAGAGTGGAACACTTTAGTTGTGTTAGCCTGCAAGTTCCCACTATAGGTTTCTTATAAGTCTTGGGCCCACATTATATTGTTGGTCTCCCTTACCTCTCATATAAATAGAGGAAGGAGAGAATTTGTATGCATATATCATTGTGTTCATCTATATATTCACTCTTTTGTTGATATGTGACCTAGAGAAGATTTTACATTAGTCTTCTCTCTCTTTGTTGGTCTTTACTTGTACTTGATCTCTCTCTCTCTCTCTCTCTCTCTCTCTCTCTCTCTTGGAGTCACTAGGGTTTCTTGGTCTTATTGGAATATCTTGGAAGTATAGGGTTATATTTTATCCCTAGGAGGTTTGAGATTAGGTATTTTTATAAAACCCTAGGGTATTTTGGTGGAGAAAAATAATAACATAGGATTCCTTTCCTTGGAGGACTTGTTGGATTGATTCTTACCTCTTGGATCTCCTTGGTTGAGATAGATTTTTCATTATTTTCCCTAGCTAGGGTTTTGGAGAGATGGTGGTAAGTACTAGCCTTAAGAGAAGTCTATGTTACATACATTGAACTTCATCTTGATCATATTAATGAATTTTTTAGCAATTCAAAAATTTTGCAATTTCGAGATTTTATTTTTAGTCACATATGTTCTTCATGTATTATTATTTAGAACTATATATATCCTATTAACTTGACATGAGTAAAAGGAAAAAAAATAGAGTGATTTGACATCATAATTAAATAATATAAGGGTTGTTTTTATTCTACTATATATTATATTTTACTACCATTATAACTATTATAAAAGTGAATTTTCATATAGGGTCTATGTAGGAGAAGTTGCCTTAGAGGGATGAAAATTATATGGATAGCTTAGTCTCTTTTCTCTTTGGACTCCCTAGAGGATTGGATTGTTATAAAGTGAAATATTATTCTCTTTTTGTTATTTTTTATACTATATTTCTTAACATCCCTAAAGATGAAAATTCACAAGGTTAAGATCCAAGAAACCTCTAGTCAAAGAGGTGAAATTTTCTATTTTACATTAAATCTCCAACATTGGAAAATTTAAACATGGTATAAAAGTATTTTATGTCTATGATCACTCTAGAGTAAGAGAGATCTTTTATTTTAGTTGGATATTACTCGAGAGAGGTACTTGACCTTGCTAATATTATCAGGTTTCAAACCCTGGGTTTCTTTAGAGAAGCACCTTGACCCTTGGAAGGGTTGTTTCTACTTCATATACTATTTATTGTGTGCACTTGAGACTTGTTCAGGATGTTTGAAGGTGACTCTTGGCCTTAGAGAATATGATAAGTTAGATGGAGCTTCCAATTTTGTTCTATGGAATCTCTAACTTTATATTCTTATGGAGGAGGCCAATCTTTGGGAGCATGTTCAGAAGGAAATTTCAGAACCTATCGATCCAACAAAGTTAGCCACTCATTGGAATAGGTAAGCCAAAATAAAGAGAATCATTCTTGATTATATGAAGGACCATTTCATATAACACATTTCAAATAATATAATAGGTAAGAACATTTTTTATTCTTTGGTTAAGTTGCTTCAAAACTCTTGTGCTTCTCTCTAATTGCTTCTACGAAACTAGCTTTCAGTTGTTCACATGATTACTATAAATATTATGTTGAGATATTTCACCAAGATAAATGAACTAAAGGATCAATTTTCCATCATTGGAAAAATGACAGAGGATTATGATTTGGTATCTATTTTCCTAAAAGGACTTTCTCCTTCATGGATTCCTTTTTTTTAGGGTCTTTATGTTCGAGAGGACATGCCCAAGTTTCCAATATTTGGGTTGATCTTGTGGAAGAAGAAATTAGATTGCAGTGTTGTTTAGAAAAACAAGGGGAAGTAGATGTTATTGTCCTCATGCAAAATATTAAGAAGATTAGAAAGAAAGGATTCAAGAAGAAGGATGGGATAGATACAAGAAAGAAGGACTTGAGTAATGTAATGTGTTTCTAATGTCATGAGATGGGACATTATGTCAGCTAGTGTCCATTGAAGTAGGGAAAGGGTGTGAAACAAGTTATAGTTGGGACTATAGTAGGTGTATAGGATATTTACTCTCAATTTGAGACTACCTTTTCCATGACTTATTTTTTATCTTAGAAGACTAATTCTAGTGTTGGATGGCATGTGGATAGTGGAGCTTCGAGACATATGACATATGATAGGTATTTATTCAAAATGATTCAAGATATAGAGGGAGGAATGACTATGGATCTTGGTGATGAGGCCACTTACCATGTGAGAGGAGTTGGCTGCATTTAATTTTATATGCCTTCAGGTGATGGTCTTAAGCTAAGTGGTATTTTTTGTGTTCCTGGTTTGAGGAATAATGTTCTTTCAGTGTCATGTATGTTATAGAAATATTCCCCTGCGGAAACGTGAATTTTCCGTTGGAGTATAGACCCTCTACTAAGACAGAAAATTATCATTCCTATATATTAATTTTATCCATTGAAAAAGAGAGAAGGAGGGATAGTATGATGTACCTCACTTTTGAATTTTGTCCAAGATGTTGCAATCTGTGAGTTCCAAATAGTACCTACAATGGATAACAAGAGACAAACAACTATCTCCTACTCTAATGGATTAGACAAAATCAATCTATCTATGAAGATTAAGACAAGCATAGACAAGTACATGTAAACACATACTAGAAGGAAATAGGCCAAGTATATTGATGAGAACTTCAAAAAAGAACTTACAATATTCAAATGATGTTGCAACAACCTCTCCAAGTCCTCCTCGTCCAACCTTTTCTTGAAAGATCCATGATCAGAATAACAATGCTTTGCTGATTATTTTCCTCTCTTTTTCACCGTGAGAATGCCTCCATTTATAGCCTTTGAGAGGATCAACCACCTTGGTTATATTTGGAATTAGTTGAGGATATGGATCCAATAGTTGTGATATCTCCCTTAGATGCAACCTAAGGGTTAGATTCGAGCCAAACCGACTCGATCCATCCATATTTGTCCTTAGAAGAAAAAGGGATTTCTTCCGATATTTTCTCAACCAATTCGGTGCTCCCTTACAATGTGCAACAGAGCACTACAATGCTACCTATGAGATAGAAAAAGAGTGCTAGCGCTCCCTGTATATGAGCAGGGGAGCATTGATCTTCCCAAAAGTTTCCAAGATGACCAATTCTCATAGAAAAACCTTTGTTCTGACTGTCAAGGTTTCGACTATCAAATGATGGGGCTTCTTCTTCTAACATGTTTTAGGGGTTGTATCAAGTGTTTTCATGATTTTGTTCACAATGTGACACTTACGTGATGAGAATGTGACACTTACGACACTTACGACAAAAGTGTGACACTTATGACAATGAGAATGTGACATTATCATAGTGAGGAATTTTGATGTGTAACAGATTTCTCCCCAAAGTGTAAAGTTAGAAGATGAAATTTGATGGCCGAAACACTTTGTAGATTCTTCGAAGCAAGGGTATGGAGTCGGGGAACCT
>JASDQU010372202.1:0-14035 GCA_032191745.1 Picea mariana | reverse complement strand
TCTTCCCTAGGGTGTTGGAGTTCTTTTGACATCATGGGTGACATCCTTCATGATGGCCACATGGAGATGATTGCTTGCTTTGAGAATTCCCTACATAGGAGGAGGATTGTTGTGCATATTAGAGGAGTAAATTAGTACCTATATAGCATGGGGTAGCTTTGATTCTTATATAGATTCTTTGAGTCAACTAGAGGACGCCTAGGTTGTGAAAATGTTCATGTAAGGGGAGTGGACTTAGTGGAGTACATGGCTCAGGAGGATTGATGGATTCCATGTGGGATTGTGACGAAGGGGTGTGGACACACCTTGTTGAATTAAATCATCTTGGATCCCTTAATGTGTATGACATCACTTTGGAGCATGACATGCGTACACTTGGTGCAGAGTGCTTCACTTGTGTAGGTCTACATGTGTTTCATGTAGGTTGTTTGTAAGAGGATTGGCCCACATTGTATTGTTAGTCTCCCTTACCTTTAATATATATATATATATATATATATATATATATAYATATATATATATGAAGGAGAGAGTCATTTCAGTCATCATCATCATCATCATCATACTCTTCTCTTTGTACTTGATCTTCTTGGAGTCATTCACTAGGGTTAATGAGGAARCCCAGGGGGAAGTTATACATGGGAGGAGGGCATCTTTGTTGGAGATTGTTCTTGTGACTAGGGTTTACTCTTGTGAAGAAAAATATGTTGAAGATGATCATCGCTCATCATAGTTGTATTCATCATTATTATTCACTCTTGTGTTAGATACGTGACTACGATGAGCGCAGTAGTCATCTTATCTCTCTTATATATTCTTTGTACTTGGTCTCTCCATCTCTCTCTCTCTTAGAGTTGCTAGGGTTTCATGATCTTATTGAAGCATATTAAAGTCTAGTGTTATGGCTTCATCCCTTGAAGAATTGATATTAGGGTTTTGAGATGAAATATTAGGTGTATTTGGTGAAGAAGAAGAAGAAGAGAAGGAGATGTCTTTCATTTGAGGACTTGTTTGAGTGATTCATGCATGTTTGAGCTCCTTGGTTGAGCTCAAGTTTTTATTGGTTTTCCTTAGCTAGGATTTTGGAGAGCTTGTGGATTGTACTATTCTCACGATAAGTATATGGTATGTACAATAAATTCATCTTATACATTTTCAAACAACTTCATCGTATACACATTAATGAAGTTTTCAACAATCCAATACTTGTGTAAATTGCATCTTTGATTTTTAGCCATTTATGTTATTTGTGATTTGTAATTTATAGGTATATATGTCTTTTGATTTGACATAAGGGAAAAATATGTTAAGTGATTTAACATTGTAATTGAACAAAATAGGGGTTATTTACTATATAAGAGTTTTTCAAAATTGGTTTCCCTAGAGGGATAAAACTTGTCAAAACGCTTTTGTCACGAGGGCTTCACTTGTTCACCAATATCCTATCATATCCATTCATAGAGGGGATTTTAAAATTGTGGAAAATAAAGTCGATATATTGTTTCATATTAAGTGGGGAAGAGGTATTTTTTAATTGTAGAGACATAGGTGTTGGGGGGTTGTTGTAGGATTTAAGAGGTGCTATATGCATTGGTCGAGGGATTTGGGGCAAGAAACTTGATGCCTACACATAGGAAAGATCAATGGAGCTACACTAAACAGATAATCATATCTAGCCAAGAAATGTATTTGTGATAAATAGATCAAATCTACATGAAAAAATAGTCTTTGATAGATAAATCAGATCTGGCATCATTCTGCTCATGAATGTTGGAAAGGGCTCACACTAAGTTCAGGGTGGTCATTGATAGTGAAACACTACCCAATTTGTGGATGAGAGGGCTTGATCTATTACAAGGTTTCAATGCCTCTATGATGGAATTTATTGTTGTGGCCTCTATTGATACTAGTTCACAATTGAGGAATGGTAGCTCTATCATTATTTCCATCCAAACACATTTCAAATGAAGGAATGATCCGTGAAAAATTTATCAACAAATTCCCATAGCTTAGTGCAGATTGGAAAATGGACAAAGATAATAATTTATCAATAGCAAGAAGTCAAATTGCCCTTCTTCACCCTCTCAACTTTGTAGTGTTGTTGCATGTTTTCTAGGCTAGCCACCTCATGGCACATGGAAGCAAATATACTCAGTGTCATTGCAATAGGGAATATGCCTATCTATATGGGCATAGACCCTCTTGTCCATTGTAAGAGATTTTACTTCAACATGTGAAAGAATAGATCAACGATATACTAAAGACTATGTTATAGAGTCTTATTGACTATTTTCAATAGCAACATGCATGTGGAAAAATTATATATTAAAATTGAGGATTAATTGGTATTTTCTAAGTTTTAAAAGTCAACCTTAAAAATTTATAGCAACAACTAAGATCATGATATTTCTACTATTACTCTAATGCATTCTTTGTATTATAAGGTTAACCCATATGATCCATATGCCCCTCTTGCAACATGATATATTTTTTTGTTTGTTTGGTAAAAATGATGCTTATATTAATATATGAAAAAACATAATACAATGATAGAGTACAAAGAAGAAAGAATCCATTTCTACCTAAAGGGTAGTAATAATGTCTCTATGTTGGATTGAACCATAGGATCGCAATCTCTCACATCTCTCCTAATGAGAGTGCCTTTGAGTTTAAAGATTACTGTAAAGTTGAGCTTGATAGAAACATAGACACATTTTTTCTTAAAATGTCCACAAGATTAGAGATCTGAAGGACAAAGAGTTACAATTTGAGGTGGCTCACCTTTCTAGTCTACAAATAGATATTCATATACATAAACCCCTCTTGTGAATGCATGACCATGTATTACATTGAAAAGAGGGGTGAAATTAGTATAACATCAAGCCCTTGAACCCAAGGCTATCTTATTACAATGGCATATCCCTATCTTGAGATGTTAGTGCATTTGTTTGTTTATTTTTGGTTTTTATTTATTTATTTATGAGCTTACAAAAGTTATTTCCTATCTCCATACTCGGAGTTGAAATAAAAAGGGGTATTAAAAAAGCCACAAAAAATTGATACATAGGATATTTAAGTAGAGTTTTTTAATTATAAATATGTATTGGGAGGGAGGTTCAACAAAAGTTCAGATATGCAAATGGCTCACCAACTTTGTCACTGACAATGTGGAGCATAATTCCAATATTATGGAATAACATGTTGATTTAAATAACATTGAAAGTGAAGTATTTCCACTTATGGTAAAAGAATAAATCACTCTACAACCTCTCTGTGACTACATCAAAGTGTGGGTAAACCAAGCCTTAGAAGCAATATGCAATATATCTCAAATATGAAGCATTTGGGATGATTAGGTTTAATAGAGCACATGTACCATAATTGGAAGAGATTATTTAAGCAATGCTCTTGCACATAATTGGAAGAGATTATTTAAGCAATGCTCTTGCACAATAGTTTTGTTGATTGCAGCTTCATGTGACATTCTCCAAGTTGTTCTCCTCTGGATTGAGTTGAGACGATCTAAGAGAGAGCCCATGTGATGGGTGTGTCGTACTCCTCTGGACTGAGTTGGGATGACGTGTGGTCTCTTGCCGTGCTCCTCTAGACTAAGTTGAGACGACTTGAGATGGTCTCCTGTCATACTCCTATGGACTTAGTTGAGTCGACTTGAGATGCCTCTCTAGATGATACTCCTATGGACTTAGTTGAGTTGATCTGTTGAGAGTGACGTCCATGTGGCAAAGCACAGGTGGACATGTCCCTAGTCACTCAGCACTAGAGGATGTGAGAGATCCTTGTTATATTGTCTAAGAGTAAGATTTTTTGTAACCCTAATTTGTATTGTGAATGGTACAAGTCAGCCCCACCATCTAAAAGATAATTAATATTGTGCAAAGATTAATTATAATTCTAATTTGTACAGGTCAGCCCTATTGTGCCAATAGAAACACCTATTGTTGTGTTAGGTCTTGTATATATAAGTGAGTAGAACCCCATTGTGGATCACACACTCACACTTCATTGTAACATTCTCTCAAGCTACTTGTACGACTGAAGTGCACACTTCTCTTAGGTGCAAGTTTTAAGGTCATAGAGCACCCTCTTGTGTGCTCTAGGGTTTATGGTGTGGGGGATCTTCTCTTGAATCTATAACAAAGGATTGTTGGGTTTTTCCCTTGATTGAGAAGGGTTTTCCTAGGATAAACTCTTTTGTTCTTGTGCATGACTACTCTTCTTGTGATCTTGTTTTACTGCAACTAGTGTATTGTTGTTGCAGTGTTTATGGTTCAAGTTAATGCTAAAACATAAATAAACTACATGTGCATGAGTTAATCATTAAAATTCAATATGGAATTAGAGCAGAGTTCCTGAAAGAGCCATTGCACAAGCTCTCCAGCACCTTTTCAAGCCAGTCGTCACCTTCTTGTTGCAACTGCAAAAAAAAATAACGGCTCTCTTCATTTTGCTAGTTTTTGCACTTGCCCCTTGAACGTTGGGCCTAATTATTTCACAGTTGTGTACAGCCTCCTTCAACGCACCTCCTGCAACTCTCAGATTGCAAATCGGAGAAATTTTTATTTTTGGCCCCTAGGGTTTCTGCAGAATTTCGGCCTCTAGGGTTTTTGTAGCTCGTTGAAGGATTTTTGCTGCTCACCAGGGTTCTTCTTGACTATCTAAAGGCTTATTGTTGGCAGTCATAAGTCCAACTTAACCTAGGGTTTCTAGCCTAAGCCTATCCGTCAGGTTTTCTGAAGCTAGGGTTTCTAGCCTAGCCGTCGGGTTTTCTAAAGCTAGGGTTTCTAGCCTAGCCGTCAGGTTTTCTGAAGCTAGGGTTTCTAGCCTAGCCGCTAGGGTTTGTGAAGAATCTACAAGCCATGTGGAACAGAACTTTGGTGGAAGATAGGCTTGATGGATCAAGAAAATTCATCTCCTGGAAGTCAAGATTGCACATCACTCTAGAAGAGGATGACCTATTGAGTTTGATAGAAAAGACTCTACCAGCAACAACAATCGATGAAGAGAAGGTTGATTGGAAGGCAGATGATGTCAAAGCAAGGAAGATAATCATCTATTCAATAAGAGATCATCTAGTACCTCGCATCTCTACCCTGAAGACATCTTATGAGATGTATGATGCATTGAAGAAAATGTTTGAGAGAAACAACACAAACATAGCTCTCACTTTAAAACACCAACTTCAAAATATCAAGATAACAAAAGCTGACACCATTGCTACCTTCTTCATGAAGATTTCAAAGATCAGCTAGGTTCCATTGGAGAAACAACAACAAACAAAGAACTTGTCATGATTACTCTCAATGCTCTTCCAAGACATTGGGAACCATTCCTTCAAAGTATCAGTGGAAGAGTAGATCTACCTGAGTTTGATTGTCTATGGACAAACTACACTCAAGAGGAAACCAAACTTATAGCCAGAGGAGTGCAAGACTCCCACCATGATGACATTCAAGCTCTTTCTTGTCAAGCAAAGAGAGACATAAGAAATAGAAGAAATTTCCACAAAACATTCAAAGACAAGAAAACTTCAGTAGCTTCAGGTCATGAACATAGAAAAGACATATCAAAGATTCAATGTTTCAGATGTGACAAGTATGGACACATTGCGAGATTGTCCTACCAGGAAGAAAGGAAGACAACATGCATCCACTGTCAATGTTGATTTAGAACCACATCAAAGAGATGAAGACATAAGAGATGAGGCATTCTTCTTCATATCTAATCTTTCTCAGGAGGACCAAAAGCAAGATTGAGCATGATTGTAGACTAAGGTAAGTTTTGTACTACATTCCTTATTTGATTTCATCATTACTCTGTAGTTGTTTGCATTTTGATAATGAAGGGTATTATCCCTGGTATGAGAGCCATCATCACTTGGACCATTATCCCTGGTACGGGAGTCCAAATTTTCTTGGTTGGTTATTATCCTAGTATAGGAGGCCATTTTGGTTGTTATCCCTACAGGAGGCCATCTTGGTTATTATCCTAGCACAGGAGGCCAGCAAAGTAATGTAGAGGCAGTAGAGGACCTGAGAAGACATGGGATGTATCCAGGATAGCAACACAGGAAAATGATGATGTCACAACTACCTCTAGGACAGATGTTTATCCTTTCGACTTCAGAGGGAGTCACTTGACTCAAAAGGAGTCAAACTATTTGAGAAGAAAGACGAGACAGTACCTTCTCCCCCTTCAGCAATTCATAGGGAGACAGTTACTGATCCAGTTGATCCAGTTGATGTTCCCAGAAACATTGCAGTGGGACAAAAGAGGCCTACATGGGCTCGACTGACTCTACAAGAGGTGGAGGGGCATGCATCTCCTCGTGGCACATTCCGAGGGAGCAAGAGACCATGGAGATTTTCGAGCTATGTTTCAGCTATGAGCCACATCATTGATACTGAGCCTTCTTGTCATGGAGAAGCAGCAGGTCAACAGGTTTGGCAAGATGCCATGACTGAAGAGTATCAGTCCATCATGAAGAATGATGTGTGGGATATTGTTCCAAGACCGGAAATGAAGTCTATATAAGTGACTTACAAGTGGATCTATAAGATCAAGCATGCAACTGATGGAAGTGTCGAGAAGTACAAATCAAGATTTTTGGCTAGAGGATTCTCTCAGATGGAGGGAATAGATTACGAGGAGACATTTTCTCTTGTTGCCTGATACACTTCCATCCGTGCGATTATTTCTCTTGCTGCATCCATGGGTTGGAGACTACAACAGATGGATGTAAAGACAACCTTTCTCAATTGTGAGATTGAGAAAGAAGTTTACATCGAGCAACCAAATGGATTCGTGACACATGAGAAGGAGTCTCATGTATGCAGGTTGAAGAAAGCCCTGTATGGACTAAAGCAGGCACCTCGTGCGTAGTATGAGAAGATTGATGGCTACTTAATGATTTTGGGCTTCCGCAAAAGTGTTGTTGATCCTAACCTATACTACCACATTGTTGGTGACGAGCGCCTGATTTTGGTCCTATATGTTGATGACTAATTCCTCATCAGTTCAGAAAGCCTTATTGTTGAATGCAAGTGTGCATTGGCTTCTGAATTTGAGATGAAGGGCCTTGGTATGATACACTACTTCTTGGAATAGAAGTGTGGTAGAGGATTGATGAGATTCTCCTGAGTCAAGGGAAATATACAGTTGAGATATTAAATAAATTCAGGATGACAGACTACAGATCCATGCCTACACCGATGGTGATGAATTTGAGGAAAATGAACAAGGCTTCTTCTGATTCAGACGAGATTGATCCACATCTTTACAGGCAACTGATTGGATCATTGATGTATCCGGTTAACATGAAACCTGATATATGTTATGTAATGAGTGTACTCAACCAATTTATGAGTCAGTCGAGACAGACACACTGGATAACAGCAAAGCATGTGTTGAGATATTGACGAGGCACAGTTGGTTATGGCCTGAGATATGCCTCTGGTGTAGACATGAGATTTCAAGGATATGTCGATGCAGATTGGACAGGGAGCACAATGGACCGGAAGAGCACATCCAGTTGTTTTTTACTTTGGGATCTTCCTTGGTTTCCTGGTGCATTAGGAGACAAACTTTTGTGGCTTTGAGTACCGCAGAAGCAGAGTACATTGCATTATATGTGGCAGTCTACGAAGCAGTGTGGCTTCACAAGCTCCTTGCAGACTTATTTGGTCATGAGATGGATTCCACCGTTATCCATTGTGATAACCAGAGTTGTGTGAAGCTCTTAGAGAATCTTGTGTTTCACGATAAATCAAAACACATTGAGATCAAATACCATTACATCAGAGACATGGTGCAGAGGAAAGCAATACATGTGCAGTACCTTTCTACACATGAGCAAGTTGCAGATGTCTTCACCAAACTGCTTGCCAGGACGAAGTTCGAGTACCTCTGTGACAGACTTGCCCTGGTGGAGAATGTCTCCCTAGCTGAGAGGGAGTGTTGTTGATTGCAACTTCATGAGACATTCTCTAGGTCGTTCTCCTCTAGACTGAGTTGAAACGATCTGAGAGAGCCCATGTGATGGGTGTGTCATACTCCTTTGGACTGAATTGAGATGATGCGTGGTCTCTTGTCGTGCTCCTGTGGACTGAGTTGAGACGACTTGAGACGGTCTCCTGTCAAACTCCTATGGACTTAGTTGAGTCAACTTGAGATGGCTCTCCAGATGATACTCCTATGGACTTAGTTGAGTTGATCTATTGAGAGTGATGTCCCTGTGGCTAAGCACAGGTGGACATGTCCCTAGTGGATGAGCACTAGAGAGTGTGAGAGATCCTTGCTATATTGTCTAAGAGTACGATTTGTTGTAACCCTGATTTGTATTGTGAAAGGTACAAGTCGGCCCCACCATGTAAAAGATAATTAATATTGTGTAAAGATTAATTATAATTATGAGTTGTACAGGTCGGCCCTATTGTGCCAATAGACACACCTATTGTTGTGTTAGGTCTTGTATATATAAGTGAGTAGATCCCCATTGTGGATCACATACTCACACTTCATTGTAACATTCTCTCAAGCTATTTGTACGACTGAAGTGCGCACTTCTCTTAGGCACAAGTTTCAAGGTCATAGAGCACCCTCTTGTGTGCTCTAGGGTTTATGCTGTGGGGGATCTTCTCTTGACTCTATAGCAAATGATTGTTGGTTTTTTCCCTTGATTGAGAAGGGTTTTCCCAAGATAAACTCGTGTGTTCTTGTGCATGATTATTCTTCTTGTGATCTTGGTTTACTACAACTAGTGTATTGTTGTTGTAGTGTTTATGGTTCAAGTTAATGCTAAAACATTAATAAACTACATATGCATGAGTTAATCATTAAAATTCAATAAATAGAAGGGAGAGATGACATTAGATTCCCTCCCTTGAATTTTGTACTTAAATAGATTTTCCCTTCATTTTCTTCCATCTAATAAAGTTATAGAGAACATATTGTGTTTATGAGGAGTTATTAATTATTTATATATTTTGCTTAAAAATATTTTGAAAGAGATGAAAGTTAATCATCCTAGTTTATATTAGTCAATAATTTATACACACTAAAATTTAACATTAAAAAAATGAATTTTAATATTTGTGCTTCAAATAACATCTTTTTCAATTGAGATTTATTCCAAAATACTTATACATAATGTAGATGAGTTAAGATTCTTCACCACTTATTTTAAAAATATTTAATAATTAATTATTTTAAAAATATTTAATAATTTATAAATATTAAAATTTTAAATATGTTTATGAAAAACATATTTTCTTCAATAAAATCAATTGAAATATAAATTTATTTAAATGATTAAAAAAATTAAAATATCAAAAAAAAATTATTCCACATTTTAAATTTACCTTGCAAACCACTTCCTGTCACAAAAATAAATCTCAAATAAAATCTATGTCAATAAATCTCAAATAAAATCTATGTGATCAAACTCTTTTTGAGAGAAGCACCAAAACAATGAAAATTTTGAAATAAAAAAATTAATAATATAGATAAAAAGGAATGGAATTGTTCAAGTACAAAGGATATAAAAACAAATTGAATTAATAACATAAATATAAATACAAGTTCCGAAAAGGCAAAGCCATCTTATAACTTTGTTTTGCCCTATAGAAAAATCCTACATAAAGCTCTTGCAGGGACAAGACATCTCTTCATATATTTGGGGGAAATCAATTCCTGAAAAACCAAACCTAGATCTTGCACCGTGTACAGGAGTCGATCAAACAATTCATTGTTATTATTACATAACTTCGATTGCAAATCTTCCAAAAGACATACAGACTATGAGCACTGCGGACATAGGTTCGCATCTCAGTGACTCGAAATAAAGAAAATACACATGCAACCACAAGTTAGAACACAACACTTCGGGTACAGGTCATGCTAACGGGAATCCCTCTCCCGTTCAGATTTTCAACACAGGCATCCATCTTTACCTACACCTTTGCCTTTTCTTTTGTTCAGAAACGAAGAGCTTCGATCTTATGAATGACCTCCTCCATGTCAACTGTCGGTTCTTCCTCGATTGCTACCTCAGAAGGAGGTACGGAAGTTGAAAGCGCATCGGCCTTTGATGCGAACAGCTCGCGGTAATCCTTGCGGATATTCCATAGCATTTCGGCAGTTTTCCTCATGCTCGGTCTGTCTTGTCTGGAAGGACCAGTGCATTGAAATGCCAGTTCCAGAACTTTCTCCACCGCTAGACTTGCCGCTGCACTTCTTGTCACCTTTGGATCCAACGCCAAAATCGCATCTCCTTCCAGGAATTTCTTCAGAGCCTGCAAAGACAGTTAAAATTGTGAAAAAACTTGAAAATCTGTCATGGAAAAACAGACTGATCATGAACTTCGTTCCGATCTTGAAAATTCCCGGTTAAAATCATTACAAACAAGAAAAACTCCATGAAGAAAGATAACATCACAAGAAATATTTCTTCGAAAATATGAATTTCATTGAAGAATCGTCAAAAACTCCAAGATCTGAGGAAAAGGTTAAAATTACTTCGGATGGTTTTCCCTGGTAAAATCTGTAATAGACGACCAAGATTATTTGTGAAATTTCTTTAGAGTTCCAGTGCAAATCTCGGCATAGAATCATTAAAGGCTTTAAAATCTAGAATTTTACGAAAGCTTGTTCGAAAATTTAGTTTTCTGGCACAGTGCAGTTTATGAAGGCTACAAACTCTGCAATAAGATATTAGAGCTCATGCAAAAAAATCTTTTAAAAGCCTGCCTTCCTGTCCTCTCAAACAAAGCTGTGAATTTTGAAAACATAAATCAAATATTATTGAAGAAATTTCTTCAAAACCTGCAATGTTTTTTTTTTTTCAAATTTCAAACTGCAGAGTCTGCGATACAAGTTCTGAATTATCATGACCTGCATTTTGATTTTTGTTGCAAGACAGAAAAATACGCCACTCAACAAGTTAGCTTGGCTTCTAATGTTCTATTTCTCACGAGCTTTGGATACTGCATCCGAAAGCAAGAGATGATTCAAAAAAATGTTCAGTTCATCAAATATAGCAATAGATTTCCTCAAAGCCTACAATTCATTGTTAAATTTGTACAAATTATGTCGAACTTGAAAATTGAAAATTTTATAAAGTTGTGAAAAAATATGATTTCTTCAATGGGATGTCAGGTTCAAGAAAATTCATTCATTCCTGCAATTCATTGTCTTTTATTGTGGATCGCAAAATTTCTCAAGAAAGCTTAAAGATTAATACCAAGCCTTTTATTTTTCCATTTTTATATATACTCTGCCTTGCAAGGAAAAATCAAGGAATTCTTTTAAAATCTGGAACATTAAGTAGACTGTTCTTCGGGAATTATTTGGACTTACCCATCTTACAGTGATCCGCTCTCTGAGCTCCCTTCTATGCTCTATTGGCCGCCTTCCAGTTATCAACTCAACCAGCAAGACGCCAAATGAATAAACGTCACTTTTGGTTGTAAGTTGGTAGGTTTTTAGATACTCCGGATCTAAATAACCTGCTGTTCCTTTGACTTGTGTAGAAATATGAGTTGCGCCAATATCTTCTGGAGCAAGCCTGGAAAAGCCAAAGTCCGCTACTTTGGCCCTGAAATTTTCCGTGAGTAAAATGTTGGAAGATTTAATGTCTCTGTGGATGATTGGCCGATCTGCAAGGAAAAAATTAAAGGTCTGTTTTGAAATTCTCTACTTAAACTTCTGAGCAAATTTTGAAGCATGCAGCATTAAAAAGGCAAGATACAATTTTAGGTTGTTCGATTAACTTTTCGCTCAAAAACATCATAAGTATGAAATATCCTGGGGAAACTGAATATGAAATTCATAGTTTGAAAAATCATTTCTTGAATTTATTTTGTCTACTACAAAAATTGAATGAATTAGAAATGGCAGATCATATTTTTCAACTGATTTCTATGGAATTTCTCCAGTTTGCAGAACAATTAGAGAGGAGTGAACTCAAGGCCAATTTCAGAGAACGTTACTTCGATTTCTCAGAAATACATGGATCACAGATCATTAAGAAAAATATCAGATGAATCCGAGTTAAATTCATAGAGAAATATCTTAAATTGTTGAAAGGATATAAATATGGAGGAGAGGGAAGGATTAGGGATGAAGAAAAGTGAAGTACATGATGTGGAGCTCTATTTCAAATAATTGTGAGCTCAATTCAACATTAAATTTTCCCGAAATATGCCAAATGAAGAAATGGAAAGATAAATCGTAGTTTCAGAGGCTTGCATTAATGTAATGAAAGGTGAACGCAAATTTAGTTTTTTAGGTTCTTTGCTTTTGAACGTCTGAGAAACCTCTCGAGTATTTTAAACACAAAGGTCCAAAAATAAGATGAATTTGAGGTCTTTTTCAGATTTCATTTTTCTTTATTAAAGTCCATCCAAACCATGAAAGTCTAGCAGACTGGGGATGATTATGTTTGAGACTGATTTAGTTCAATTTCTGTAGTGAGGTCCTCAATATATGGTTTCTAATTTTATTTGATAGTTAAACCCCAACTTTTTCCCTAAAGAGGGTACAAAACTCAATACAAGAACTACTTTACAATCAGGCTACCTTGGAGGTATTTATTCAAATGAAAATGAAATTCATTAAAGGATTTGCACCTAGCCTCATCTGCAAGGGAGATAGTGTTAGCACCAGGAGTGAGCATCTTGGGCTTTGAAACTGGGCCATCATAGCTGGAAGTGCTCCAGAGTGCTGCTAGGCCACAGCTTGGCAGACCAAAATCTACAAATATTTGTTATTACTTAACTTCTGTACAAAGCATTTTAGTGTGCAGCATGCTGGAAAGGAAAATAATTTTTTGGAATTACTTTAAAATAAAGAGTGAATTTCTCTATCAATGTGTGTCTTTTTTGTTTTGTTTTCTTTCATTGTTGTGTACCTCATGACATCTTTATTAGGCATCAGACTCTTTTTACTTAATATATTTTTTATGTAAGCTCATGATTTTGTAGTAATGCTCAAGTCCTAGGTCTTTATAGTACCATGTCTCAATATTTTTTGAATTAACGATTATTATGAATTGATTCTAAAAAAACCTGTGGCTGTACCTGTACGGCAAGAGTAACGCTGAGATTCATCAGTGCTTTATTCACTGTTGCTCAAACCCATAAAAATATAGGGAGGCTTGGCTCCTACAGAGTTTCATATGAACCAATTTTCTCTCCTCTGAACGCACAAGAATACTGCCTTACAAACTGATTACACAATAAAACGCAAGAAACAAACATTCAGCTTGACATCACCGCAAGAATGTGATGTCCCTTTCCAAATAGGAGCTCCAGAGAGGAGGCTTAATGGTCTAAACCACCCCATTAGACTATAGCCAAGGCCAGAAAGGGGTAAACATGGTCACTAGAGGTCACTTCAGTCAACGGTGTTATATTCGGAAAGTGACATTGAGCTAAAAAGGGTTAAAAGCGCTTTAAGTCATTATGAGCTAAAAATAGAAGTCAACAGTGAACTAGGGTTTCAGCAGTGATTTAGGGTTTTGGAAGTCAACAGTGAAATAGGGTTTCGGCAATGATTTAGGGTTTTGGAAAGCTATAAAGGAAGGGTCAGCGACCTAATTCATCATTATGCAGATTATGACTTGTCATTGAGGAGAAGAGGCGCATCTCAAGAGAGATAGTTTAGTGGATTCCAGGAGGAAGACACCAATTGGCTGATTTCGGTGTTGAGAAACACACCCTAGTCACTGGGAAGATCATTCAGGTCTTCCATCATTCTTCAGCAGCAGTTACACAGTGTTCAGCAGCAAGGGCGCATTCATCCAAAGTGAGGGCGCAGCTTCTGAGAGGGTTTTTAGTCGACTTATCCCATCCAGGGAGAATTCTGAGATTTCCCTTCGACCCATTTGAGAGGAGGGCAAGGCGCATCTTTTGCTTGGTTCCTCATCAGATTCCGATGGAGGAATCAACTGGGACGCATTTTCCAGATTTGGACGTGCAACACTTTTGGCAGGCACATTTGGGGTTCCACAGCGAGCATC